>JAIPMN010014097.1:6035-19701 GCA_020650975.1 Apostichopus californicus | reverse complement strand
GCCATGTAGTTACCCTGGCAACCAACGAGGAAAAAACATGGAGAAAACAAAAAGTTAAAAAATATTATAATAATAAATAAATAATAGATGACTTATCTTAATTAATTACAAGATTTTACTATACCTCTACACGTTATCATTACGGTTTGCAAATATTCCAGACAGGCTGAGGAAACATAACAACATGGTCCCATATAAACACCAAGCTTTTCTAAAGTACCTGTTTAACAGCTAGATATACCGGTTATGGAGAATAGCAGTTTCTGCCCCTATTCCGATATACAAAATAGGTTTTCATAAGGAAGATAAATTTGCTACAATAATTTGTAAAATTATTTTTTTACTATGTAATAGACCATTCTGAGGTATTATCAGAGTATATTATTGAGGGATACCAACAGTGACACTAATGCATGGACCTCGCAATCACAAAAACTGCCACAAATGTAACCAGCTGTCTCAAGTTTCAAAAGGTATTATCAGACGATATTGAGGTATACCAACCATGACACTAATGCATGGACCTCGCTATCACAAAAACTGCCGCAAACGCAACCAGCTGTCTAAAGTTTCAAAAGGCATGACATTTGGATGCATCTAATAGACAAAAACTCATGGCTTCTAGACTCTTTTTAAACATTGTAATCTTTCCAGAATTGCCATAAGTACAGAAATCTTTAGAAAGAACTTTGGGAAATGAAAATGTATCTACCATCAGACAAGCAAATCGACTCACCGTCTTGGCTACTCCAACTGCCCAACATCCAGCAGTTAAACCCTCTGTGATACCACCAGCAGTGTCATCAACCTTCGCAACATTTAATGGAGAAAACAATGGGTAGTCATTACTTCCAGTCCTATTCATACCACAGAACACCCCCTATACTGGATATTTTCAATAACATCGTCAAATGTAAGCCTTTGTCTTAACTTTATTTATTAACTTAATCAATCAATAAATGTCAAATGTTCTAAAGGTTTAGTTTATGTTACACGTATACCATTCATATGAAGCTTGGGGCAGTTAGGAGGCAGGGTGGGTGGGTGGGGGGGGGGGGAATTGTTCTATTCTTTGTAATTTGCTTACAAAATAAAATTTGGTTGTGCTGGTTTGCTACCCCATCAATACCAAAAGGGATAAGATTTGTCCATTGATAGTATCTGTCAGTCATTTCTTTTTAAGTCATTGCCGGCAGTTTTTATGACTTGAGCTGTCTTTATAAGACAGTGAGGGGCTGGGGGGGGGGAGGGGCTAAATATCAGGACCCCATTGGCCACATCCCAAATCTGGCACTGGTTACCCATAATACAAAATACATTCCCTAACATTACGGTGTCTAGTTTGTGTTTGTAGTTGTGTATTGAGTATAAACTTATCGCGAATGCAAGAAAACGATGCGGGGATTTCCAGCAGACAAATGTTTTCTTTGCGGGATTACTGAGTCAGTTGAAGGGAATCCCGCACCTTAGAGGGAACACTGAACTGAAGTCAAATTCATACGACAGAAAACGTTTACTTACTAACATACAATATAAATTTAAAAAAAATGTGGAATGGCAATATTGTTCAAAACATTTCCCGCGAGGCTGATTTATTACAGCAACCTTCCCGCACTGTGCCGTGTGTGTCAGTGTGACATTGACATTGCCTTTTACACAATCAGTTTTGTTTTTATTACGTTTATTTAGTCTTTATCAGAAATATTTTTGAAGACGTCTAAAGTCTGCTCAGTTTGATCGATCCAACACAATATAATAATAATAGCTTACTGGGCGTCCTTTTCAAAGGATTATTATTTCATTTGTTTCTATTTTTTATCGTGAACCATATCCCATTTATCTCTCTGCTCCAAGCCATGCGGCACACTGTGCATAAAAACTCATGGGATCCATCGCGCACTCGATTGCTAAAATACACGTGCACGCTCCAGCTCCACTGATGTGTAGAGATCGCATCGCATCGCATCGCATGTAACTTTACGATGTTTGTTTACATTACATAATGATAATTGATGTGGTACAATGTGACAGCCGGGGTATAGATTTATAATAAATTATTATCAGACTGGTTGATTACGTGAGATGAGACTACTTTGAGTTTTGTCAAGGTAGGAACTCAAGAAACTGACACACTAAAACAGTTTGTTTTAAAAATTATATTTATTAGCTTTTTAAGTTCAAATTAGCACTGGTCTTCAACGATCGCAAGTTGTTTTAAATCGCCAAAAAGGTGCACCAAATGGCGCCAATTGCATCCTCATTTTCAAAAATCTGTACCTTGTGAGTGGGGCACATCCCCCCTCACACACCCCCCTGCGCCACTCCAGAGGGCGCGATGGCTGCTTCGCGGGAAATGATACCTTCCTTGCCGGGAAAAAAACATTTTTTACAGCCCTGGGAGGGAGACAGGGGAAGGAGTGGGTTGATGGGTTCGTGCTCAGGTGTGTTTGGACGAATGGATGCACTATTGTCACATGAGTTGAATATAATAATAAAGTGGCCACTTGTAACGCACCATATCTGTCAACTTGACACTCCTGGCTCAAGTTTACAGTCTTGTTCAAGGCCAGGCCCTCTCACACGACTTTACAACTTAACCCTGGTCATTGGTAACTTGTCACACCTGCACACCAAAGTGTGCACAAGTCAATCAAACTCTCCTGGGGCACCGCAGTGCATCACATCCATATGTCCCCGGGGGACTTCCCATAGGGTGCAGCCACAAACCGGCACACAACTATATTTACAAGTTACCTCGCAAGTCCCTATTAATACACCTGGGTGAAGAGAGGCAATGGAGATAAAGTGCCTTGCCCAAGGACACATAGCAATGATCTGGCCAGGACTCGAACCTGTAATCCTTAGATCACAAGTCCACTGCCTTAACCACAACGCCCCCAACGATTGAAGATTGATGTATCAATGGATGGATGGGAAGTGTCAATATGATTCAATCATGACTTCATAAACAGGTTCACTATTACTTTCCCTGGCTGAAGCCAAAATCAACCCACCTTTACAATGGATTCAATGGGAGACACGTCCAGGTGTACCGCATTCAGCCATAGGAGGTTGGGGCTCGGTCTGCCTCTCGGAGCCATGTCAGAGGTAGCGCAGAAGTCAGGAGTGTATCCTTGTTTGGTTGCTATGGGAGACAATGTTTCCATGATAGGTTTGGTAAATCCTGTGGATGAACCAATCTTCAAATTATATTTTGTCCTCAGCCGGTTCACAGTTTCAACGGCACCTGCAACATCAAGAGAGAGACGATAAGGAGAAAGAAGAGGGTAATATCTGAGAAAGGGTTAATAAATATTTCGAGATAAAATCCCAGTTAAGTTAAAACTGTTGGAAAAAAGGTAGCGAGGGGCAGGGGCAGGAGAGATTTATCCTAGCTTACCTGTGGTGAAATCTTTGCCAGTTCTGTAAGTATCACCAGTAAACTTAAACTAGTTGGAACAAGTTTACTGCACTTTCCTACATAAGTATTTAACTATGTTGTGTACTACTGTATGTGTAAACATGTACCACAGCATATCGGTTGTGTTTGCAATGCAACTTCTCTCAAAACCAACTGAAAACTGTATTGTTCAAAGTGTGTTGCATTGATGCCACAATGAACATTACTCAAAACCTTGAATAAATCGGTGGAACAAGTTTACTGCACTTTCCTACGTAAGTATTTAACTATGTTGTGTCCTACTGTATGTGTTACGTGTACCGCAGCATCCGGTTGTGTTTGCAATGCAACTTCTCCCAAAACCAAATGAAAACTGTATTTTTCAAAGTGTGTTGCATTGATGCCACCATGAATATAACCTAAGCCATTAAATAAATCCGTGATTTTTCGACACAACCAAAACAGCCCCGTAACCAAAAATAAGTCTAGTATCGACAAAAGTGTCGGCTACTTGCTTACGCTCTAACCTGATATCACGTTACAATGTTCTTTCAGACTCTCCTGCTGCTTTGGAACAAAGTTCTCGTACATTCGGTCGATGTCTTGTTCCGTGGGATCCTTGCCGTGTTTGGTATTCCAGCGTTTTCTGACGGACTCGTAGCCCAGCACCGTTTCAATGTGCGTCTGATGGTGTAAGATGGCAGAATGAGCTGTTGAAGCTGCAGTAGACATGAATCAAGGGTATAATTGTTTCGACTACTAGTGGTGCCACGACACGTTTCACACTGGATGAGGCCAGCCACTGGGGGGGGGGGAGGGTGAGGGATGTAGGGTGATCACTAGGAATGGAGCAAATGACCAATCTCTGACCTGGAGGAGGGCGCTTAAGGGTAAAGAGGGTGTCCTCTTGTTTGTTTGATCAAGGGGTGCTTACATGCATAATGGTGATATAACGTTGCAGTTGATATGGCAAGTCTATGGTCTACCAATTGATATTGCACATGTACATACACCACCCATTCTAGAACCCTCATACTCTGAGAGTGTCAATATGCAAAATGACCAAAAGTATTTGACAGATTTTGCATTCGTGTATGTCTTGCTTATGTGAATGTGCTTCATGTTGTAACTGTAACCATGGAAACCAGTGCCATTCATGGCACCACTTCTGCCCATCCTCCTGGCCCTCCCCTTCTTTATGAAGTTTTGTAGGTACAGCAGCCCAAAAGTAAAGAGTTTGTATTTCTTGCTTGGAAGTGTTCCCAGAGGACCCCCTTGAACTTAATTCTGGATGCTGCCCCCATTAGAGAATCTGGTGCTGACACAAACAGAAACCAAACTTCATGACTCGTAACGGATCGTAGTTTCATCAACCAGGAAGACCATCGACTGATATTCTTGAAAGATTTCACCATTCAAAGAGTGGAAGGCAGCTGGGGGAGGGGGGAAGGGGGAGGGGGTTTGTGTGAACATGGAAAATCTCAGTCTACCCGGTTATAGCCAGGGATGAGCCTGGGGTAAAAAAAAAATCACGGTATAGGTTCCAGTTTGTGTATGCTACAGTGTGTTAGGATAATAGATTTTGTCCCCGAGGTAGAAAAGAAATCACAGATATTCCGTGAATTCGCAGAAAAAGCTCATGCCTGTATAGCACTGTTTAACAAAAGTCATGAATATCCCTGGACATCATAGTACAATAGTATCTTAATTTTGCCCATTTCCACGTTGGTCCCAGCCTTGAAAAATGTTGTCTTACCCTCTTATGTGTACCCATGGGACCCCTCGTTTCCTCATCTGTTATTGGAACGCCCTCATCTTCGAACACCTGCTGGAAAGCTATCACTGGTGCAATTACACCACAGTCCACTACCGTGCCGGCCCAATCAAATACGACAGCTTTCAGAGGGCCGTGGTACCTTTGGACAACACGGTATGGCATTCTCGCGTTGGTCCATATAAACCCTAAGGATCGAGAGAGAGATAGAGACTGAGTTACAAATAACATTCATGTGCAATCATACATGTAACATCAAGGTCAATTCGTTTTTTTCTTCTTCAGATATATAGAGGCACAAGAATACAGGGCCTCTTGAAGTACTTATCCTCCATATAAGTATTGACATATCTTCTAATTGTCTGTATACATACTAAAACTGTATAAGTGGGTCATTGCTTAGTTACAAGTTAAATTTGTTATATTCTAGTTTTTTTCCTGTTATCATCAATGTTATCACCAAAATGGTGGGGCATATGGGGGGTGGATTGGGGGCACAAGGCATCCAAAAGGTAGTTCCCCCTGGTGCCCTCCCATTAATTAAAAATGTCCTACATCCAAAAAGAAATCTTTACGCCGGAAGATATACAACTTTTTGACTTCTACTGGCTATAATTAGATTAGAGTCAGACATTTAATAAACAAGACTATATTAAATGAACTGATTAAATTAGTGATGCACAAGTCACCAGGGACACCTTACTCATGAAATATCCTGGCCCATCTATGTATGCACAGAGTCTACACACAATTTAACAGACCAAATCACTACATTTTCTAACAGAATGGATGTTTGGATTAATTAGTGGAAACTGAAATATATCCAAAGTTTGACTGTATATAGAATAGGACTTAAATCAGATCTCAGGGATCTTTAGGAACTTTCATACTTTAAAATGCATTTCAAGTCAATTTTTCAGAAAAAATTTGACTGAGAAAATTTGAAATTGCCAACTGTTGTAGGCACCACACCCACTATTGTCGTGGTGGAACATGGCCCAGCCAGGTATACCCTGAATCCAGGTTCAAATATCTAGCACACTAGTTATTAAACATCATTAACTTTCTAGACATGACTATGACATTGCCCTGGCTGTGAAAGTGACATTTATTTATCAGTCTATACTCATTAATATAGTGCATTTTATTACACTTATCTCACCTGTTTGAAGAGACATAGCTAAAGAAAGTATTTGGCAGCACTTTGTAAATTCAGTTCGAGAGCCCTGATTGTATGATCTTGTCAAGGAAGCGAGTTTGTTTCGTTGATTTTCGGCTTCAAGAGAGCTGGGGAATTTCTGTGGACAGAGAGAAAATTAAGCATCAGGTGAATTTCATCATTGAGATCTTCTCTACATAAATGGTACATGATCAGTGGTGTCAAGGGTCAAGTCGGGCCCTGGGAATAATTATGACACCAGGCACAGTTTCTTGATGTGCTAAAGTATATAGTGGAAATGAGAAAATATGTACATAATATTGTTCATTCCATGGGCCCACTTGTTGACACCACGGCCCAGACTATAGCCACCTTACCTCTTGTCAGGCCAGTACACATTGTACTGCTGTCAGAACCAGAGAGACATTTTGTGACTGTTACGCTAAAAATACCTCTAGCACTTCATTGTTGTGCGGCACAACGAGGGATCTTGATCGCAAATTTGACACTTTTCAAAGGAGACTACTTCATAATATTCTCAACTTTAGATGGACCAATAACAATTGGTTATCAAACGATGAGCTCTACAATGAAACCAACCAAACACCTTGGTCATCCATAGTCGCACATAGAAGATTGAGATTTTTCGGTCATGCAGCAAGACTCCAGGAGGACGCTCCAGCAAAGGTTGCTTTAAGAGAAGCATTGGGACATGCTGCTAAACCAGTAGGATGGCCCGTGACTACCTTGCTTGGAAAAATAAAGTCGCAATTTAAGGACGTTAACATTAACAATTTCGAGGAAGTAATAAACCTTCCGCAAGATCGTGATACGTGATAAAGGTTGATCACTGAGCATGTCGGATAGACGAGACTCAACTTACTACTACTACTACTTCATCCTATTAGAATAAAGAATTGTAAATGATGGTCTTAAAGGTAGTCAGTATAGGCCACAAATTATAGTATGCTATACAATTGATAGAAGTTTTCAAAAAGTACTTTCCTGGAGGTCTTTACCCTCCAAATTGTTTTCATACATTTTTAAGGAACACACAAGATGACTGAATGTCCCAGTCAGGAAAATTTCATTGAAAGTTGAAATAAAACCAGTTTAAGAGTTTTGACCAAATGTGACCATATTTGAACATCTAGCATATTTGGGGCCAATACAGCATACCTTTAATATTAGTCAGAATGTTGGTTTAGATAGATGGTACTACTTGTAAATTTATAGTGACTATATGTGCTGTAACCACACTGAAAGTATACCACCTGCTACCTAGCATGTAACTCAGCATAAAGTGAAATGTCTTCTATAAACCTGTACCATTACATCCCGATAAATTTAATGAATTGGTGGGTGTAAATGATGGTCTTAATAAAATTCAGAATGTTGGTTTATATAGATGGTACTACAGGTAAATTTATAGTGACTAGATGTGCTGTAAGCCTGTAACCATAATGAAATCCAGATCTGATAATTGCATTGGTTGCCAATTCATCGCCGGATAAATTACAAGCTCATTCTGCACGTTTTTCGCATTCTTCATGATAAATCTCCCAGTTATATGACTGATTTGGTGAACCGCTACCCTCCAGCTAGGGCATTACGGTCTCAAAGTCATCTTTCCCTAGTCATTCCTCATACTAACAAAGTCACATGGAGATCGGTTCGTTCAGTGCAGAAGGTCCTAGACTCTGGAATTCTCGTCCTCATCACTTGAGAAATGTCACATCTATTGACACTTTTAAGAAGCATTTGAAAACTTATCTTTTTAGGCTTGAGTATGGGCATTAATCTTATTCGTTGTTTTATTCACATTACCGTGCACATTGTTATGTATGTTTATATTTTATGTTCTTTATTGTGGTTTATAACCCTGTCTTATATCATTTTTTACTTTGATTGCTGTTGTTATTACTTTTAGGTCTTCTTAATTTTGGTAATTTTATATTCCAGGTGGTTCTTTTGTACAGTGCTCTTGAGAATGTTTTATTTCATGATAACAGCCCTTTAATATTTGGTATTTTTTAAATTTATTATCTGAGCTGTCACAACATTGAAACATTGTTGAACATATAAAATCATGTTCGAATATTGACAAAATGTCAGCCATGTTGTAATGCCTGACTTGGGTTAATGGCTATACCAGAGTCCTGATTTTAGGGACCCTAGACTCAACTAGAGTCTGTGCTTGCAAAAGACTTGACTCAGGCAGTCTCTGATTGGTAAATGTTAAAATTGACTCAACTCTATGAGTGCTGTTAGTAAGTGATTGTGATTTGTGACTTGACTGAAGTCTCTTATTTTATTTCCAGTTATTTAGCCATACTTGTCATACCACTGTATACCCTTAGCATACCCCTGTACATGACACCTGACAACAATGTGGCAGCTAATCTCTTCATTGTGTCTAGAATATATAGCAACATTCATACCAAATATCCTATGCAAATTTTCAGGCATGTTAATAGTACAAAAGATATATCTAGTTTTCAAATTACTTTGCTTTCCACAACAACAAAAAGTATTGCTTTTCTAGAAGCTAAACCAAATTAATGCAATTTACTAAATTCAATATATTGAAACTTGTTTTGTACTTTTAAAATTAATGCAACAGACATATATATATCAGGCATATTGCTCTCAAGTCCTCGTACAGTACAAACAAAATGTTATAAAGTTGCAAACACATTGTTTCTAGATTGAAAATATGTTGAATCCTTTAAGCCTCAAAATGTCAAGAAGAAACATATTTCCAACCTGGATGTGAGAATTGATCCTTGGCAGTGAAAATAAATCCTGCTCTTGTTGAATTCAGCCAATGCAGTATAGTCACACCTGCCTGGTGGTAGAAGACCTACAGTAAGTGTAGGTGATTTCCAATACCAAGTTCACATGGAAAAATATGTTGCCTCCTTCACCTTAGACAATTGAGGTCACTATCTATAACTGACATCCTGCATTTGTTCATTGCAAATGCACTATCAGCCTAGGTACAATTGGATAGGATATTATTATTATCATTTATCTCATACAGTTTATTGTTACGTTGCTTTTACCAGCCAATTGCATACCCTTGTCACTCTTTCATTTGATTAGCGTACGTACAGCACAAATAAACTGCAAAAGTACAAGCATAAAATCATTAACTGCACTGTACAACACGATACCCAGGCATGCACCCATTGGCGTAGTGAAACTTTCATAACATGTCTAGCTAATAGTGTGCAAGCTAGCTGCTTAGCATTTTTTCTTGGCATGGTATAGGCCTACCGGTACTATGCACTGACTCACTGAGTCCAGGGTTTGATACTGATTACAATTTGGTCTAGTGCGTTAACGTAGACCTGCAGTAAGATATATTGTACTGCCACATAATAAGTAGACCATGGCGTATACTATCCTCTCAATCCCTGCTAGTGCTACTACTAACAAGTAACAACAGTATAGGCCTAGCCTACCTGATCTTTTTCTTTTCGTTTGTTACTTGTAAGTTGTTGTTTTCTAGTGTGTTACTTGTCTAGAGCCTGCTCTGTTACTGGAAGTCGCATGGACTGGTCATATTCGATGTGTCAGATCCAGCAACGATTCCAAAGCCACAATAAAGGTATGACTAAAATATACACAACATACCCCAATTTTGATTATCAACAAACTGTAGTATTTACCTATACTAGTAGTAGGCTTAGTAGTAGTAAGTACCAGCTTACGTGATCTAGGCTATTGGTGAAACAACAATTACGTCGACTTATTACTGGGAGTGTAAACGCCGCGAGCTGGTTAGACCATAGTGTCAATCGTTATCTGAATCTTGAGCAAAGTCAAAATCAAAGGGTACGTGCTTCATCATCATCGTTGGTTGACGTGGACCAAACACGATCGATCGATACGACACCCACACTCCACAGGCAAACTACTGTAGATAACATGTCGGCAATTGAGTCGCAGTACTATAGCAGTTTTCTTTAGGAGTTCAGCGTGTAGTTTTTTCTTCCAGAAAACATAACGGGGTTAGATCTGACTTTATATAATAAGTGTTTGTTAACAGAGACGTCACTTTCAGTATTTGTTATAATGTACGTTGACATCACACGTGTGTATGTGGCCAGCTGGCACAGGATGACCTTTGATCTTTCCCAGGGTATTTCTCGTCGGCACCCACGTTGCCATAGTAGCATGGACACTTCTAATTCCGGACACCTAAGCCTTAAAACACCCCAAAACTATATCTTCTGGTATAAATCACCTGAAAATATACTTGATGTGGTGAGAGAAGTGTGTTATATTACGATACACGGCCAAACTTTCTTTCCTGCAAACTGTTTTCACGTTGTATTCCAAGAAGATTCTTGTGATTGTGGAACTGGTATTTCTTTGCTAGAGTATTGCTAATTTTCGGACACACAGTCCCACAGTGTGGCGCTGGTGATAAAATTGGTGGCGCAGTTGCTCTTTCAGTAATTATAACAGACTTCATAGATCTCCGTTATTTTATTGACAAATATGTAAGTATTTACTTGCACACGGGTCATTTCGTACTTTTTGGTGAAATTTGGCTCTTCCTGTAGGTTGTCATGGTGAAATCGTGCATTTCTTAGGGGTGTCCGAAATTCGCAGTGTTCCGAAATTAGCAATACTGACTATACTTTCTCTCAGCTATTATCGATTTTGACAAAACACATAGAATCGCTACTGACGCCATCATTTTCTTCTTGGAGAGAGGAAAAACCGTTCACAAACTGGTTATCAACTGCGAAAAGTGTATCTATGTAATTTATATATGTATACAAGTTAGACTTTGAGGGTTTGGATGGTTTTTTTTTTTATTATGTAAACATGACTTTCAGAGGCAACAGAGTGTGACCACCTGCCAGTATGGCTAGTATAGGGAGGCTATCGTATTTCTGAGACTATAAAGCCTCACGCTGTGGCTAGTCTAATTATTCCGTGACTTCTACACAGATGTTGTTAGCACAATAAACGGAACCATAACAGAACCGACTGACGAACTTTTTCACTTCAGGTTCCAAACAGTTATCCTTCATGTTAAGATGAAGGCGTATACTACTATGAACTTGAGTTCGTTGGGACATGATATTTGATATTGCATTGCTCATTAATTATATGCTCTCATAATAAGCCTACTTTTTCAAAGTCAAAGACCAACAAGAAAGAAATCAGAACGATCCATTGCATAATTTTAGGCAGCGCTGTACTTTTCCTAACTTGAAATAATAATTCTGGTCTAAAAAGGTACGTCAGATTTCATTCTTTTCTCGTACTGTGTCTTAATGTAAACACTGCACGTCATACTATGCAAAAGTCACGGAACATGTTGACAAACTGATAAGATATGACGGCAAAATCTCGATCAACGATTTTGTAGTAAAGAGCATAACTAGTTGAAGAGGAAAACTGTATGTCAAGTTGTTACACAGGCCTCCGCTTGAGCACAGGCGTTTCCAACGAGGGCTACGCAGTAATATTACTGTGTGGCCATCTTGTGGGCTAGAGTTACAATTCCTATATAGGTCAAAATTGGTTTGGTAGGCCCAAGATGTTGACAATCTCTTCCAATTCCTCCAGGGTTGTTTACATGCATCCTGTTGGGGAATAACCTATACAGGCTGATGAAGGTCACATCAGACAATTGATTGCCCAGGGTAATTGATTGGCTCTGCATGTCCCTCCTGACCCCTTGTTTTTGTACTTGCAGACTTAATTCCTTGGATGAAAGACTCAAAATAGCTTATATACACTCAGCAGGTTGGATGTGGAGTCATATATCCATGCACACACAGAGACAATAATTCTTGGCTTATGGTCGTATCATATTTGTGGAGAAAAGAAAAAGAAAAAGAAGAAAATGATGGACAAAAAGTCCCTTTGATTCTGTATCTCTCTAATCATACAGTTCTATATCTGTATTATTATTCAAGTACTGTAAATGAACATGGGAAAATTGACTGGGAAACTATTTTACACAAACTTCTATGTCCCCCTCCCTCTCCCCTTGTTCCCCCCCCCCCATCCACTCCTCTTCTCATAGCTCTCTTCCACCTTTTTTCTAATTCACACCTTTCTGTCTTTTCCTTCTCCAGTTTATTCCCTACCCCTTCCCTTAATGTCCCTCCACTGTTTATCTCCTACCTCTCCTCTTCCCCTGTTGGTTTCTTTCTTTCTTCTCTCCATCCCTTGTCTACTAATCCCCTTACATATATTTCTTTGTGTTCACCATGCTCATTAACCTGTCTGTATTCTGTGCGTGTTGTTGTCCCTTCTGTTACTGTTACTTGTCATTGAAGAAGACCCTGCTAGGATCGAAACGTCAGGCCAACTTACTTTTACACAAACTTCTATGAGAGCGATTTTTTTTTTTATATTTGGCTAACATTCAATACGGTGTTGACCAGAATGGGATTCTCTACACTTCTTCAAATTTTTGTCTAGAGTCTAACTGGATTCTATCCAGGGACATCGATCAGGGTCATAAACCAAATTCTTTACCAACTGACATATATATCCATCCCTTAATTAGTTTGTGGCAAAGTCTATATTTTATTCTGCTGGAAGGTGGTGGGGGAGGGGGTGGGGGTATAGGAGAGGTGCCATTCAGAAGTATCACAGTACCGTGCATCCGTACCATATGTAACTGGTGGGGTCGCACCCCAACTTCATACTTAAACCAGGGAATAGCAGGGGAGGGATCTCAAGAGTAATAGTAAATGACTTAAAATTGATCTGAAGTTTCATCAATGTTTTTTTTATTTTATTATTATTATTGTCATCTTTAATGAGGGTAGTCCTGCTCAGTGCAGGAGCACTGCTTTCCAGAGGAGCCCTCGATACAAAAGTACATACAATAATACGCAGTAGAAAAACGGTTAACATCCAAAAGCACAAAAATGACGGCAAAAAGATAGACAAACAAATATCAGACATCTAAACTAAATATATAAGTTTTCATATTGCGTATAAAAATATTAACATTTGGCAAGCGTTTCAAAATTTGGGGAAGACAGATGTTCAAACTTTCTCAAGAAAGTAATTTACCTGTACATTCTGACATATCATCCAGGTATGAAATGATCTCGAAATAATGTAATGCAGGAATAATATTTAGTCTGAGATAATTTGAATTTTTTTGTATTTTAAATAATTCTCAGGTTGAAACACACAGTATATACATTGCAAGATCATTTCAAATAGGCCTAGCAACAAATGCAGTTGATTGGTGTTGTCCATGTATTGCCATGTAACATTACATATGTATCACTGATTATTACATAACATTGTACTCCAGACTGGGATCGGGGGGGGGGGGGGG
>JAIPMN010014095.1:0-12344 GCA_020650975.1 Apostichopus californicus | reverse complement strand
AAGGTATGTTCAACCCCCAATATTTGCCAAGTGCTCCAAGAAGTGGTGACCGCGGGGAGAATTTCGAAGTGGGTGCTGAACATATTCTTGATCGGTCCAATGCACAATATACTAATAATTTTAGGGGGAAAGAACTGTCTAGGTGCGAATTATTGTTACCAGAGGTGTCATTTTTGCTGATCTAGGATTTCCTTTTTGCTTAAATTTCGACGCGCCGCGCCAACTGATGGTGGTGCACCGCCTAAATAGTGACGAATAAGCTTTATAGTTGTACATCACCATATAAGTTCTTCTATCCGTCCTCTCTAAATTTACACAAGTTCATTAATTGATTAGATGCAATTTAAAGCCTATATGGGTGTTAATTTTACCGATCTAAGGGTACATTTCATCGAAATTTTGCTCCTTGCCAACCGATGATGGCGCTCCGCTTAGATAGTGACGTATAACAAAAGTTGTACATCACCATCTGACCATATGTTCTACTATCAATCATCTTCACATTTTTTAAACGATAATCAACTATCTAGATACAATTGCAGACTTGAGATCCATATTTCAAGGATGGGTACATGCAGCTTAGAGCACTCGGGAAGTGCCGTTTACGGTCATCTGGAGCGTTTGTTAAGCCAAAAAATGTCTTCTACGCTCCGCGCCAACCGATGGTGGTGCTCCGCTTAGATAGTCTTGCTGGCAGGTTTGCCCCCCCCCCCACTTTCAAAACTCAAATCCCGCCTCTGGTAGGAGTACCTCCTTTTTAGAGTAGTAGCACTCCCCCTTTCGATGGGAATGGTGATGCACACCCGACGATGATCACACAGTCACAGTCCCGATTTGCATCGGGGACTGGGGTTGAGAGCGGATCAGTCGTTCGGTAGTTTGGTTTTCGTGCTCAGGTTCTTTCCTGGGCGACTTTTCCTTAAAAAAAAGTATCTGTTCCCTTTTGAGGGGAATGGTGATGCACACCTGACGATGATCACACAGTCACAGTCACGATGCAAGGGGACTGGGGTTGAGAGCGGATCAGTCGTTCGGTAGTTTGGTTTTCGTGCTCAGGTTCTTTCCTGGGCGACTTTTCCTTAAGAAAAGTAGCACTCCTGTATAGGATAGTAGCATCTCCTGTTTTAGGTAGCAACGCCAACTGGGGTCCTTTTGACGTTCCATAATTATCACCTTCCGTTTAGGGTAGTAACGTCACTAACTTACAGAAGCATCGCCGCCTGTAGTAGTAGCATCGCCTATTTAGAGTAGTAGCGGCAGCTTTTACAGCAGTATCGTCTCTTAGGAGTAGAAGCACTTTCTGTTTTGAGTAGTAGCATCTCCTGTTTAGGGTAGTAAGTTGAGTCTCGTCTATCCGACATGCTCAGTGATTAAACCTCCGCCACGTATCACGATCTTGCGCAATTTTTATTGCTTCCTCGAAAATGTTAATGTTAACATCCTTAAATTGCGACTTTATTTTTCCAAGCAAGGTAGTCACGGGCCTTCCTACTGGCTTAGCAGTATGCCTCAATGCTTCTCCTAAAGCAACCTTTGCTGGAGCGTCCTCCTGGAGTCTTGCTGCATGACCGAAAAAAAAAATTGTACAAAACAATACTCTTTAATAAGTTTAATGTTTCGGCTTATGTTTTTGCTTTTGAAAATACTTGACAGTGTGTTAAAAGCACCGTTGGTTATACCAATTCTTCGGTTAATATCTTCTTCGGTCCCCAGCAAGCTTCCAACATATTTACCAACTTCTTCCAACTTTCATTTCCTTTTCTTGTGATTGTAGCATTTAGGGTAGAAGCACCTCCTATTAGGGCAGCGACGCAACCTGTGGTCCTTTTGGCGTTCCATACTCGTCTCTCTGTACGTGAAAAGGGAATCATGGCAGCGTCAATCGTGACTAGCTCATAGAAATAAAGTTATAGTTCTTTGGACTAGCTTCAACAATACATGACTTGCCTTTGTCAGTTTACCAGTTCCACTACACTATTACGCTTCGGTAGCATATACGTCATTGTACGGTAGAAATTTGATCAGCGGCTGTGTTTTCTGTTTGTTACAGTATTTTCTAAACCACACTTTGTAAATAAAACTCCATTGGAGATTGCTAAAAGCTAGTAGTATTAGAAGAAGATTAAAACCCACGATATTCTCGGAAGGGAAAAGGGTTTTTGCATTGATCTAGGCCTACCGACTTTTCGTACAACTTAGAAAATCCTACTCACGGGTCTTATAGTGTACTTCGCAATACTCTAGCAAAGAAATACCAGTTCCACAATCACAATAATTTAAGTGATGAGAGTTGGTTCAATGGTAATATAGTATGTTAAACAGCAAACAGGGATATTTCATGATTTTGTTATAAAATTCTAACTGTGTAAAACACAACTGTAAACGAAGGTTTGGTCTTGTGAACAGTTTACTGTTATTTGTAAACATTACTGAGGCAAGTAGGCTATAGGCCTAGACTCACTTTGATTTTACATTTTTAATACAGACTTGCCTAAAACACAGTATTCCCCTTCCCCCCACCCACCCCTACCTCCCACCCCCAAAAAACCACTTTGGAAGTTTGGCAGCATACTGTAAATACATGGACCCAACTGTTAGTGTGTTTCTCTCTTTCAGAGTCAGAGAATTATGGAACGCCAAAAGGACCACAGGTGGCGCTACTACTCTAAACAGGAGGTGCTACTACCCTAAACAGAAGGTGCTACTACCCTAAACAGGGGGTGCTACTACTCTTATTAGGAGTAGCTACTACTCTAAACAGGAGGTGCTACTACTCTAAACAGGAGATGCTACTACTCTAAACCAGACATTCCAAGTCACAAGCATTTGGTGTGTGACACACGCATTTCCAGCCCTTCACACGCTCACACGCTATGTGCACTTTATCACACGCAATCCACAAACAATCTCAAAAAAACCGTGTGTGCAACCATGGAGCGAAATCCATATAAACCTAGGTCTAAAATCAGGTTAGCGGCATAATTAAAATATTTTTGGTTTCGTCTAGCATCCACTGTTTAACCGATAAGTGCCCCTACCCATACGCTAGCTAGAGATTGAGAAGTGCGCTTCAATTTCCGATATAAATGTTCAATTATGTTAGCAAGTGATTATTTTCATCGATTCAAGAAAAGTCTTTGTTGAGAATTGTCATGCTTGTTGAGTTCAATCATATTTATATGATGATGAAATTCTCAGTATAAAATTACTCAGAGAAACTGAAAAAGAATGCACCATTTTGCATCTAGGCAGTCAAAAATACGAAAATTTTTCCAAAGGGGAGGGGGACACCTCCTCCCCTTAGACCCCTCCCCCACTGCCGCTGATCACACTCATAAATTTTCCTCAATGTTGGAAAGTCTGCTAAACAGGAGGTGCTACTACTCCTAAGTGACGTTGCTACTGTAAAAAGGAGGCGCTACTACTCCAAATAGGCGATGCTGCTACTACTACAGGCGGCGATGCTAACTGTAAATTAGTGGTGCTACTACCCTAAATGGAAGGTGCTACTACTCCAAAGTGGAGACGCTACTACCCTGTATCCAAGGTGTGTTTCCAAGGCGTGTGTCCAAAACAATATGTATAAAGGGGTCATCATGAAGGTCAATCTCCACGCTGTGTGTGGTTATTGCGTAATCAAACCACATTCTTTGCAGTCATCTATTATGTGTTTCGAGGGGGACAGTTCTATTACAAGAGTCTTCAGCTTTTGACACATTCGCTTTGTAAACCTTTCTCGTGTCATACAAATGTTTGCAATAACTTTGTTTTATCGTTACATTTAGCAACAAAAAAAAGGAAGGATGGACGAAATTGTAGACTCCCTCGGCATTGCGAATTCAACGGAAGTAAAAAACAACTTCAGGAGGGAACAGGTCGGCTTAATTTTCATAATTTATATGTTTCATTTCAGAGAATGTAAATTAATTAGCTAGGCCTTACATACAAACGATAACTTTGAATAGCTTGTTAATAACAGAAGTGCTGCACTTAAGTTATGCTTAGGGGTAAAGTTTGTTACCGTAATCAGTCTTTTTATAAACCAGTAATCAAAGCTAATATTATGCCCGTATTAAAGTTAGAGGTAGCAGTTGTAACTTTTTATCTTCATAAATGATGGTCAAACTTTCTCTATGCTTTAAGTGAAAGTAGAGTAGCCCGGTATTACCATTGACTGAAGATGAAAACTTGGTTTGTTTATCACTCTTTGTGTCTCAACTAATCAATTGCCAAAAAGTATGAAGGAAGAAATGGATACCATTAGAATGTGTTCCTTTTCTAACTTAGCTTCGCTTTCATTATTTTGTGATCCACTTTGCAGTGATTGCAATAGTGCTAACATGCATGTTCATGTAATTCTTTGTATTTCCCTAATTTCCTATCAACAATGTGTACTTTAAATTTCCTGTTAACAAAATTAGGTATGTCTCTCAATATTATATTATGTATATAATGTGTGTATGTAAACTGAACTTCTAATATATATAGGCATTGTAGAAATTAATTTACATCAAATCTTTATTATTTCGATCAATTTTGCAAAAGAGAACATTTCTTAAAAGGATATCATAAAAGATAATTATTCTTAATTGTGATACACATTTAGCATACAGGACATGAAACTCAGAGGCACATTTAACAACAAAAAAAGTTAATGACCTAAACTAATATGCAACACAACTTTTATTGTGCGAAGGAAAATAATAAATAGTATTTTCCATGACATTCTACTGCCACTTGAAGACCACTTTGAAGATATACAAATCATATAAATTTAGCATGAATTCTGATACTAATATAACAACACTATATATTCCACTCACCCACAAGTTTCACTCATTGAACGAGTTCAAGGTGCATTTCATATGAACACTATAAGTTGTATGTTGTTTGTCAGTAGACTAGGTTGATTGTAGGCATAGTTATTAGTTAAGTGAAAGGACTATGTCTAGTCTATGCTACAGTAAGGTTTAATGTTTGCAGAAATAACACATATTTCCTCAAATCCTAAACATTTGTTGAAACTACAAAGCATTACATATACCCTAGTGCTGATGTGCTTTGTTTCTTAGCATGACATCTCCTGCTGAATTGACATAGTAAACTCAAGTGATTTAAGTCAGCCAATGCTGCATTCACTTCCAATTCACTTTCGGCACTGTATTTTTGTGCTGGACACTGTATGGTGTTCAACACAAATAGCAGTGTTAAGTCTCATTTTAGGTAATGTTTGATGCTTCTGTCAATTTGTTTTGAACATTGTGATATAGATAAATACCTGATCTGAATCGACTATCCGGCCTAACAACATCTTTGTGCTTTAACTTAAGATTGAAATTGAAAAAGAAACTGCTTCTATTTTGACCAAGTATGTTCTTTAAATCAAGTAATATAAACCAAGAGGTATAATTAGCAATGTAAATCAGTATTCTTGAAATGGACCAATCCTAACATATATATACATCCTAAATTCATGGTCATTAAAGTGCACAATTATTAAAGTCAAAATGATTTACACTTGATTTCATCTTTCATCCAATACTTAATTGAAACATGGGACTGCTTTAATAAGTGGCAATATTGACAGCATTCAAACCAACTCATTTTCATGGTCATATAGACCTATTGCACATTACAGTGAAATCATTTAACCTAACAGGAAGTACAGCATACAGAGCATATGTGGACTATAATCACAGACACTAACTCAATATAGCACAACCAACATACAATCTATAAAAAATGGAATTTAAGGTTAAAATCCCATGAAGTGAATAAACCTGTTCAGACATTTTTTTTTTTAATTTTTCAGAGTAGCATTTTCCTGGTACAATGAAAGTACAGGCATTGGTATTGTCATCTGGGTGATTATGAAAATATACAAATTTTACATGTACCTTTTCTTTGAGAATATTACAGTTTTTGTTGAAACTCTCCGCCCCCCCCCCCAATTTCCACCCCAACTTTTTTCTTAGTTTAAAGTTTTTAGTCAATAACTTCATGAAGAGTACATATATGTTATCTCCAATGTAGGTTAACAGTGCAACCAAAATTATTTTTGACATTTTAAGCTGAATTCAAATAATTAAACAGTTATACCTATCTGTGATTGACTGTCAACTTTGTGGTTGTAACAGTGGGTTTCCATGGGATACATCATCAATAAGGAGAATGTGTCTAGCTCTGTGAAACCAAATTGATATTTTGAGGTATAACAGCTGGCCTTACTGTGTGTTCTATGAGGTTACAGACAGATTTCAAAGAAGTTTAACAAAGTGACAACTAGGCTGTCATGGGTTAGAGGTGGTAATACTTATCGACCAAAAAGTCGACTTAGGATCTTTCAAGGAAATAGACAACCAAAACAATGATATTCTGTATTACATATTTTGCAATACATTAGAAATCCAATGTAACCATCAGTGCAACTATCATGATTCAACAAGAACTGTTTTAAATCTCACTTTCAATGTTAATAAAATGACACCAACATAACACAAGTTATTAGATTGCTAGATTGCACTAGCTTCAAATACATATGACAGCTTAGATGGTCAAGATCTCCTTTCCAGTTATCAACCCTTAATTTGGTTATTTTCACATCACATGTTTTCAGCATCGCATGTTCACACGTAAGAACTACTACTCCATCCACCAATGTGCAGGAATGTTCAACCTCTGCACATAAAACAGTATACTTTATTCAAATTTCAAAACCAATTTGTACCACATATACAGTACCAATTACACGTTCAACCATATTCATATTTCTTACATTGAACCCTTCCAAATGGATGAGCGAAAGATCTTGCTAGTCAATGTTTTACTGCTGATCACATATTTGAGGCATTTTATGATAGGTCTAAAGACCAAGTAAGATCTATGCGTATGCTAATGTAACTTTGTTATAGGCTAGGCCATACGTAGTGGTTTTAGCCTTTTAGTAAAATATCTAGTCCACACTACTGTTTTGGTACCTTTTAAAATACCACACACACAAACAACACACATATATGTACTAATAAAGTAAGAGAAAGTACTAGGGAAATGAGGGGCTTCATCACCTCCTTTGCACTGAATTCATCAGTTGTTGGGTGTTCACAATCCTTCATGGTCCTCCTCCCCACCCCCTAAAAAAACATTCTTTCTTAATGTTGCAGGTTACACCAGAATTGGTTGCTGAGCTTACTCCACAGGTTTTATCTGAACTTGGAATAAGTCTAGCAGGAAAGCAAGCATTGTTGAGGATGAAATGCAGGCAAAGATGTTCATCACAGACCACATTGGTGTCAGCAGGTAATTTCATGTTAAGTTAGATTTTTTTGTTATGAAACATTCATACAGAAAACACTAGAGAATTTTTTCTTTTGAAAATTTGAAAACTGCAAAACTAAATGTTTCTGTTCACCCAAAAATGCAGATTTCATGGTTTAGCTATAAGCTTGCCTCAATAATGTTGGTGAACACCAATTGAATACAGCTGTACATAAATTAGACACTGCTTGTGCCCATTTTTCTTCTTACAGCTAGTTTACACAAAGAATACAAAAATTGAAAAAAAAGGGGGAGGGGGGAGGGAACAGAAATAGATCAATACTAAGGAAATTGCTCCGTTCCTATATATGTTACATCACTTCCATATCCAATTCAACTTCCTCCTCATTTCCACAACATACAAGTGTTATAGATGTATAGTTTCTGATACAATTACGAATCATTGTTCTTAGCTCATAATTCAACTCATCTGCTGCCCTTTCTAAAAGTGTCAGACAAAGACATTTTTTGTACCAGTTAACACTTTACAGTAATTGTGTAGTACTCTTTACCTGGTTTAATGAGGACTTAGGGACTAACATCTCAGAAGTAAAAGCAAAAGCATCATGTCCATCAATTTGTCATGAATGTGTGTCTGCTAGAAGATCATAAATTCTGTTCCAAGGTTACTTTGGAAAACACCCTTTTGAGGTCCTTGTGTCTGGGCCACAAGGGGGTCATTGCACAAGTGATTGGTGCCACCTGCTGTTTACATCATTCACTTGTGGTTCATTTGGATTACTAAGCATTTGACCACCATGTGTGTATTTATGAGATGAAAATAATGAAGATGACATAGCAATGAAATCCCATTTTGGCTAACAAACCCTATGTTTACAGTTAAACAATGACATATATGGCAAAAGTTTATATTTTATGATGCTGTACAATGGTAAAATCACTCATATTTTTTTCAGGTTGTATTTCTACTGGAGAACATTATTTAGAGGTGACCCCTCGTCAACTGACAGTTATAATGGTTCATGAAGTAAACAGAACTACTTAGATTTATACATACTAATTAAGTCACTTCCTCAAATGCAAAAAAAAAGGAATATTAACAAATGGGAAAACAGTACTTTAATCATGGCATCATGTGAATTGTCTACAATGTAGTTAAAGTTTGTTAAATAACATATAATATATGTCACCAAAGGGTCCTCTGTTGCTTATTAATTGCAGGATCATTTTTCACATAGTTTATATTAAATGTTCCCTTATTAATCCAGGCATGGAATCATTAAGCCAGTTTGGATTTGTGTTTTTTTATTTTTTAATAATTGCTTCTTAAGAGCCATAAACAAACATGTTAATTGTCACATGTATGGATCAGTTTTGAACAAGACGAACATAAAATAGGCCATGAATATCTGCTAAGAAATTAGTCAGTTAATATTTGTAAATTAGTGAACAGCAGTGTCTGAGATGTAAAGGAAGTATGGATCTGTATGATTTACATGAAACACAGGTTTATTGATATGAAATGCCATCAGCGGCCATCAGTAAATAAAGAAAACTAATGGTGGTGAATCAACACATGAATATCACTGTACTATATATTGTATCACATATGTTACTTATTGTATACAGTTTGACAACTGTGTATTGAAATTTGTTTTGTGCAGCTGTGGAAAAGCGCAACCTGTTCAGAGGTGTTCCTGTACGGGGTGGCAACAATGACACAAGAAAGAAAAGGAAGGCCAAAGAAGTTGCTATCAATTTCTTTGCTCTATCAAGGATTCATCAGGTATGTTGTTGACATACATTTGTGCAAAACAAACAAGACTAAACTGCATATATGTGTCTATATATTTTTGTAATAACAGTACAGTAGCTTTTATTTTATCCTTTTTAATATCTTTCTTTAAATTTTTGCTCTACCTGTTATTTGTCTTTACTCCCTCAAAATCAATATTTATTTTTGCTGTTGATAACTTTTGGAAGGCATTATTTTTATTTTTTAAGTCAGTTATTATTTGTTTACTATTTTTCATTGTTTATTACTTCAGTAGTTTTGGTATTCCTCTCAATGCTCTAATTTTGACAATTAAATGTTTCAGTATCAATAATGCTTAGGCTCTCATACTCGAAATTGATTGCTTAATATCAATGCCGGCACATTTAGAAGCGGAATCACATCATCACATTTTGTATGAATTTCTCAAATTTGGTGGTGTATTATTTCTTGGAGTGCACCTCCTACATACTCCTTTACATCACATGCCATACTTTATCTCTTTCTCAAACAGTAATTACCATCCAAAATGAGATAAATTTAAGTAATAACCTTATACAGAGCTTTCAGCATAGACTCCAAACTCAAAGAGTCCTTGCAGCTTCACATAAATTCTTCTGTCTGCATCATGATTGGTTTACTATCTGCTCGATCATTACTTCCATGATAGGGAGCAGCTCGATATTCATAAGGTTCATTGGTCATAAGGTTCGTTATTCATAATGTTCATTGTTCATAAGGTTCGTTATCCATAATTAGAAAAACGATTCTATAGTCATTAGGTTGGTTATTCATAATTGGAAAAAAGGTTCGCTATACATAATTGACAAAAAGGTTCGTTATTCATAATCGAAGAAAAGGTAAGTTATTTTTAATCGAAAAAAAGGTTCTTTATTCATAATTCGAAAAAAGGTCTGTTATTCATAATCGAAAAAAAGGTAAGTTATTCATAATGGAAAAAAGGTTCGTTTTTCATAATTTGCCCACAGGAGAATTTTTTCATTACCTTTTTGGGGGAAGGGGGGGGGGGAGGGTCGCCTTATGGACAATGACCACTTTTTATTATGAATAACGAAGCTTTTTTTCGAAATAATGCACGTTATGAATAACGAACCTCATGAACAATGACCTTATGAATAATGGTCCTTATGAATATCGGGCAGACCCCCCAATGATATACGCATGGAGGAGGACCTCCTTGGTATAAGGAAAATTTTGTAGATTGCCATCAGTATGAAGGGCTCATGGGATAGTACAGTTTGAGAAGAACTTTAAATGCATAGCTGAAGGCGAACATTTGTTTTCTTTTTTTGGGCTCATACTAAAGTAATTTATTACACCACATTTAACGTTAAAAAGCATATTTTAGAGGCTCTTTTAAAAATGTTATGATAACGTTTTGTGTTTGCTGGGAACTTAATGTGACCATTTTGCAAGCATGTAACTTTATATCGTATGCAACACACCAAGATGTCATTGGTCACATATCGAGGACAAACCAAAACGAATGACAAAGAATGACCGAATGACAATTGACTTTGTACAGAGTTAATTATCAATAGCGAATGACAGCGAATGACAGCGAATGACAACGAATGACGGTGGTGAGAAGAGATAGAATGATTAACGGAGTGGAGTAAATGCGGTTATTGGTTTTCTGCGCAAAAAGGATTTGAGGAAAATCGAATGTTACGTGGTTGCAGGGTTTTGGTGTAATTTACGGATAGAAACCACCACCAAAAAAAAAAATCCATAGAAATGTCCAATATAAGGACTCTTCCTGAAATTTTTAGCCGTTTCAAGATTATAGTATTGTTAGTTTCTAACAATTAATATCGGAAAAATGACGTTAAATTTACTTTTTAAAATCAGACTTACAATTTCGCTTACTATAAGGTGCATTTGTATCTTGTCCGTACTTTACTAGATCTGTAAGCCACGCACTTCGCGTCCACTCGGTTTGCATGGCCTTAAATATAGCCACGAAGTCTGAACTGTGATATCCGGTTGAAGCAAATGTCTGTGCTGTCATTCACTGTCATTCGTTTTAGTCTACGCACTTTTTTAGTGTGTACAACATATTGTCATTCGTTATGTGTAACACAATTGTCATTCATTTTAGTAACACCCACATATCGGCCCCACAGGTTTGACAGGAAAAGTTGTTTAGCAAGGGCTACATAGTTGCAACAAGTGCTAACGCTAGTGAAATGTTGCTGTGTCTCGAAATGGGTACTTCTTTTGATGTAGTGCTTATTTCAGGACACAGCAACATTTATTAAATGACATGATGTCCCACTCTCAACCATAGAAATACAGGATGGTAATCCTAGACACAGAAGGTTAAAGGTAGACATGCTGGTCTGTGAATTAACCATGAACTTATACTTGTCTGTGATATTTGGACCCTGATTTGACAACAACCATGCTCCTTATATGTATTTGAAATATTTATGTCAGTTTGCAAGCTTAGCTCAATTGTGATTTAAATGGTGCACATGACAACTTATATAGCTCTATCAACATATAGCTGTATTTTAAGTGTCTATTGGAAAATGGTTTAACATTTAACTGTTTTGTTGCTAATGCAGACGAAGATACCATGCACCCAACTTCACACAAGCTGGCCTTACAGAAGCTGGCCTTGGTAATAAAAAGGTGTTGCTGTCCGCAAATGCAACCCCTCGGGAGGTGAGGACCTCATTATATGAGTCCTTTCCAAAACTGGAAAGGGCAGGAGGATTT
This sequence comes from Apostichopus californicus, assembly GCA_020650975.1. Classification (NCBI taxonomy): domain Eukaryota; kingdom Metazoa; phylum Echinodermata; class Holothuroidea; order Aspidochirotida; family Stichopodidae; genus Apostichopus; species Apostichopus californicus. The sequence continues at coordinate 550 of JAIPMN010014095.1, read as the reverse complement.
GAATACCTGAAAGGCAATGGCACCACAAAAAGCCTGGTACCAATACCATTGCCGAGAGATGGGTACAGTGCTACCAGTTTACATGCAGCAGCCAAGAAGGCTAGAGTTTACCTAAGGCCTATCCAAAACAATATTAACTTGGTTGTTCCACATGTAAGCATTAACCATACAATTTTCAATGTTCATGTTAAAAAATTGCTCATACCATGATACAGCAATCATTGAATGTGTACCTCACAACTTGTTCCATTTGAAAGAATACCAGATATTCTTCCTCACTTGTTTTGTGTAATAAAATTTGAAGCTATAATTTGGGTTTTTAAAATATCCTTGCATATGTGTGCATAATACCCGCTGGAAGCAGTACCTGTGTGAATTGCTTCATATTAATTATTTATGCTATTGGATAGTTTTATAGAGCCATAACAATTAATGAACCCCTTAGGATTAGTCAAGTTGGCAATTCACATTGTGAACTGAAAGCAAAATGATTGCGACTATTACCTGTTGCAGGGCTGTGATTATTGTTAAAACGTGAAAATTGTAGAAT
>JAIPMN010014093.1:18297-28858 GCA_020650975.1 Apostichopus californicus | reverse complement strand
ACGTCAGAAGGGCGGTTATCCTTACAAGCCAGCCAGGTGTGTCTTTTCCGTCAAATGAACTATAGTGTGCACGCGTGCTACACGTGCCAAAAATGCCTAAAAATCTCAATTTTCAGACCATCTCAACTCATCTGATATTTATTACCATATTTCATAGATTGTTTTTTTCTCATCAATTGAGAAATTGCAGACATGAGATCCATATTTTCAGGCTAGGTACATGCAACTTAGAATATTCGGGAAGTGCCGTTTCCGGCCATCTGGGGGGTTTGTAAAGCCAAAAATTTTATGGTACGCTCCGCGCCAACCGATGGTGGCGCTCCGCTTAGATAGTCTTACGTTCAGGCGCGGCTGGACCAGTCAGACCCCCCTGTCACAAATCCTACATCCGCCCCTGATTTATAACCTATGAGAAATAAAATTTCTTGAGAAAGATGATCCCAACTTTGTTTTATAATATTTTAGGAAATTACACCTGGGAAACATTTTTTTTAGAAGTAAATTAACATCACCATTGTACACTTTTGTCACCAAAATTGCATCTGAGGGCATTCAGCAATAGAAAATTTTCCAAAGGGGAGGGGGCACCCCCTCCCCTTAGACCCCTCCCCCATATCACTCTAATGCCACTTTGGCCCCTCCCAAACAAAGGCCCTGGATCCGCCAGTGTTTAAGAATGCTTTGGACAAGCACTTTAAGCGTTGTAATCGGGTCTGAGTGTTTGTGTCTTCAGTTTTTTTTCTCTCTCTACAGGGTCCTTGATGGGGACTTAAGTGTCCCTCCTGATCCTTTTTTCTACTAAACTAAACTAAACTAACCAATGTTGAATTTTTGTTACTCTATCAGAAACACGCACATTCCTGTATTAATTTTTCTTAACATCTTCAGAGGATTAAATAAGAGGATATTCAGATTTTCACTGGTAAACATTTCACAATACCTCTCTACACGACCCAACTCCGATCTCCGCAAGGACAGACGTCGACTAAGCTCAACTCTCTGTATGTCATTAGTCATTATGACCTCAGTTGAAACGTTGCGTCACTGTGTGCAAACATAGCGATATACGATCGTTGTAATATGCCCATGCTACCTCCTCTTTGACAGTCTCTCAAGTTTTTACATATGTAAGTTTTCCTTTGATCTTCTTAGTTTTTACGTTATTATGAATGTTTAGCAACCAGCGAAGTAGTTTTGGGCTTTTGGTACCTATAACAAATATTGGGGTGCTGCTTCTAGGCATAAGACAATTATGAACCTAGGCTACTACAAATATCTGATCCTATTACATAACCAATTTTACCATTGCTCTTACAGTAGGCTACTAGTTTCGCGAAAGTACTTGAGTGCTTTGGAATGCCAGTATCACACACAGATTTACCGTCGGTAGCCTAGACGGATAGAACAAGTACAAAGAAATGATAGGCAACAATAATAAGGTTAGGGATTCGCCTAGGCCTACTTGAGGGTGGGCAATAAAATAGGATAATTTTTCTAGACTTATGGTAGAAGTAGAGCTTACTGTTTTCTTCTGAAGACTAACAGTTTGTAGGTGAAAGTGTACAATATGACTTTTTGAGATCATTTTCTTGAGATCATGATTTTAGTATACATTGGGAGTGGCTACATCTTATAGACTATCCCTCCTTTCAGAAGCTCCCATTTTAAGTTGGATGAATGAGAGCCGCACTCAAGTTGTTTTTACTTCCCGACAGCATCTTCAACATAAGTAAAAATGTATTTCTCTCCCAAATAATGTTGATTACCCAAGTGCTGCAACTCTAACTCCAGCAAAAACAAATATCCAGTTGCGGAGCGTCCATACAGTCAGGGGGGGGGCAGATGCCCCCCTGACGGACCCAAATGGACTGCTGGCGCCCTTTTCAGCTTTTTACCACTTTTTACTTATTCGCGATTATTGACATTTTTACTGCGCTCTCATCTACCTATTGACATTTTTCACATTTTCTGACAAAATGCTGTAACGGCTATTTATTCTTCGTTTATCTGCAAATTAGCAAGGCCCGGAAAGGGTCATTTTCGGTGATCTAGGGAGTATCTTTACTAAAAAAAATCTGTACGCTCCACGCCAACCTGTGGTGGCGCTCAGCTTAGATAGTGTCGAAAGCACCCCTACAGACCACACTCGCCCCTTCTCACCAATACCCCTAGCTCCGCCACTGCAAATATCCTGTTGGTAAAAGATTTGTCGTAGGCCTACTCAAAAGCATTTAAAAAGTAATATATCTAATAATGATTTTACCACCATGACTCTGACTCCACCAAAAGAATAATTTAATAAGGCTTAATTACAGAATACCCAGCAACGCAAAGTTCCACGCTGCAGTTGGTTACACCATTGCACTCCTGACGGTGTAGCAACCACAGCATCATACATTAAAGTTGACTGAACTTGGTTTATTTTTGGCATTTCTCTCTCCTCGTATTGCCTCGTATTGTCGTGGTTATAATTATAACGATGTTTTGATGGGTGGTTCTTAACAGGAATGGCAAAGAATGAACCATCCTGTTGGTGTAGGCAGTGTAGCCACAGCATTTTATTTTTCGCATTTCTACTCTTATTGAACTTCCCTATGCATAAATGAAAAGATGGTGTGGACTTATTTCAAGTGTCCAAGTCAAGTCACTATATTTTGAAGTACTTATGTTGTAGTCCGAACGCTTTTAATGTTGTTGTATATGCTTGAAACATCATGGAATAAGCATATATTCCAAAATTTCAGTTTCACATTTAAAATGCACCCTTTAATACCACTGCTATAACAGTTTACCTGCCTCAGGCATTTTAAGAGGCTCTCGCCGTAGATCGCAGGAATCTTGAGCTCAGGTGAAAGTGACTTTTCCACACTCATATCCTTTGCAAGACTTGGGGAATTGATTATGTAACACACAGGCTAATATTCCAGACTAATAACCTTGAAAGGTGCAGAAGTGGCCAGTTGCAAGAAATGAACGGCAGTCTTACTAAAGGGCGGATTTTCAAATGATTGTTTCAACATTGACCAATTTATCACACTTTGAAATTCTGCAATTAGTCAGCATTTTGGCATTTTCTTGATTTTTGAGGTCTGATTTCCCACCAATTAAATATCATACTACCTTATTACTAACCGCAGCCTATAGAATCTATCCCTTAAAATAAAATAAAAATAAAACAAAAAGATATAAAAGCATTGTTAATGAAGTTAGGTAAACTAAAAAAATGCCAAAATATTCAATTTGGGTATCTTTTGCTAAAAAATGTGCTATTTTTAGTGATAAATTGCTACTAAATTATTGCTTCAGGATACTTGATGAATTCTTTCAGAGATTATTACATGTCCAGTCCAAGCAATACAAAGTAATGATTAAAATGCTTGAAATCCTGTCATATTTGCAAGTTCTGCAGCTCTAAAGTTGCTACAGTATTTCATGATGCGATTCAGCATGAGGAAGGGTTTTAATTAGTGTTTACACGGGTCCAAAAATTGGGAACCGGGTACCCGAGAGCAGTTACTCGTCGGGTATCCAGGTACCCGGAAAAAATTGTTTACCATCTTGTATTGCGATTTTCAAGAAATTACATATTGGATGCTTATTATAAATGAATTATATTCTCCATAGACAATGTTTTCATGTTCAAATACGATAAGGTATAAAACCTCCCTCAATAATTTCTATTTGCTTTTGTTCTTTCATTAACTTGTTAATAACTTCATATAATTAACACCACTACTAACATCGCACTGCCGCAGCTGCTTATGTTTGCCCTCCACCTCTATTGGATCAGACCATATAAATATCAAATTTAGCTCTTAAAAAGTTGTTAGTACTACTACTATCTATTATGCAGGCCCAGGGATTCGCATTAGCCGCGCGATTCACGCAATTTGATCGCATTTGGAATAAACGTTTAGTAAAGAGCCACTTGCGATTATTATTTATAGATATCCTGTCTATAATCCATTAGTAACATCTCGTAAACTTCCTTGTCAGTCTTTCCTTCTATGAAATAAACGAATGAATAAATAATAACCCCACTAAGTCAATGGGGTAATCTAGCCTAACCATCTGTTTATTAGCTGAAATTGTGACGCAGTTTATAAGATATCCATGGAATACTTTCGTTATTGCTGTTATCTTCGACCACATGGTTGCCTAACACCACACTAAGTCAATGGGAAAATTTTGCCTAACCATCGGTTTGCAAAAAAAAAAATCCTAATAAATTTGGAACTGGTTACTATCGCGTCGGGCGGGTACCCGGATACCCCGTGCAAACACTAGTTTTGATATGATGTTATCAACATAACCATGTGAGAGCTGTGAAGGTATTTTACTTAAATTAAAAGTGTGAAGTTATTATAACTTACCAAATTTCAGGGTTCTAGCTTTATATTAATTTATGAGGTTGTAATGTTGCTCTGATTTACAAAAGAGGTCATCTTTGGCAGCAAATAACTCAAACATGTCGTCTTGAAAAAAAATCTTTTTTGGAAGAGATATATGTACCACCCTGTTTGTACAAAAACTTTCAGGAGGGTGTTTTGCCTTATATAATTTGTAAATGAAAAATCCTCAAAGTTTGGGATTTTTACACAAAAAAAAGAAGCATTTTTGCCTGTTTTGCTGTTCCACATGTTTTTGAGCCTGGGGATTGTACTTCACAGTCATTCAATTCAATATTGCGTGGATTTTAATGTCATATAAACAAATAATATGTGCAATGTACTGTCTGCTTCTGGTTTTATCATATACTTAAAAGACTTTACTATAAAATGAATGTCAATCATTACCTACATGTACACTACAGAGTGTATTATTAATTCAAATGTGCAGAACATGTGTAAAACCTCTTCAAAGTACAGTATACCATAAAAAAAAGTATTCACAAAGTTGTATATAAACCACACAAATGAACAACCCAACATTAAAAAATATGTTTCCTCCATGTTCACTGAAAGAGACAGGCTTTGATTGCTGAGTAGTATTTAATGGGTACAGTAATCAATACAGTAGAGATGTAAATGTAAAGGTACAAATCACTTTAACTAACAGTTCAAATTGTTAAACAATTAACAAAACCACCAGGTACACAGGTCAGTCAATTTAAACTTAACAATTGTTCTTAACCCATCCAAAAATTGAGGAAGGTGGAAAAGCAGAAAGATCAGCAAAACAAAAGCTCTCCAGATTCATTTTTCAAAAGAAACTGTTAGCCTTGCATACAACTCAAGAGCTATTGCTGTATCTTCTCAAGCTGTCTCTGTGATGAATGCACTTTTACCCTGAGAGGATACTCAAATACTACGAATAAATATTATTTGCTTACCAATCTGTAACATAGTGAAAATAGCTGGGCTATAATAGGATCCATTTGGATAAGGACAATGAGTGCCACAAGACTAGGTTTATAAACACCTAGCACTAGTACACACTGTACATGTACACACTGTAGATGTATGTACTGTACAGTACACAATGTACAGCTACATATATACACACTGTACTTGTATGTATTGATTGAATTCATTTTCAAGGTAAAGTCTTTTAATTAAGCGCAAAATGCAGATGTTCTGCTCAATTGAATTAAAATAACACTTTGTATGTATGTATTGATTGATTGACATCAATGTATTGATACATGTATGTATTGATTAACATTCATTTTATAGTAAAGAATTTTAATTATGTGAATAAACCAGGAGCATAGGTTATATGTTTATATGACATTGAAAGCCGCACAGTATTGAATTCAATTTTGTGACAAACAGGGTGGTACTATATATCTCTTTTAGAAAAAAAATAATCAGTTTTTTTCATTGTGACACGTTTTGAGTTTATTGGCTGCCAAAGACAACCTCTTTTGTACATCAGAGCAACTTGACAACCTCATAAATTAAAATTTAGAAAAGCTAGAACCCTGAAATTTGGTAAGTTGTAAAAGCTTCATACTTATCATTAAGGTAAAATACCCTCACAGCTCTCACATGGTTACGTTGGTAAAAAAAATTGACATCAAAACCGCTACATCATGCTGAATCCAATTGCTGACAAAAATTGTGCATCTTGAAACTAAATCAAATACTTGATAGTTCAAACAAGATGTACAATGGTGTATGTAAGATCCTAACCATGTATGTATTTGTATTTTAGATCCTCCTGCAAGCAGGAACTCGCGAAGAAGCCTCATTGGCTTATCAAAGCCGCAAGCTGACCGAAGTCAGTCTCTTACATTCATATTTAACGTTCATGATTATGAACTGTCAATTTTCAAAAACTCTGTAACTGGACGACATACATTAATCTTGGAGTGACTCGAACCGGGGACCTTATATGATTGGAAGGCACCGGCGTTAACCACTGAGCTAACACTCCAATAACCATGATGTTATTTCCCTCTCTAACAGATACTGTACGGTTAAACTTGTTCTGAAGACAAAGTGCTTGATGTACTGGTAAGATGTGGTATTGTCGGAGGCTGTCTGCTATCTGTACGTGGAAGACACGTAACTTACAAAAATGGAATCTCCAAGCAAAGCTACCCTACACAACTGTAGTCAGAGATATGAAAGCAAATGATCAATATGTACCCAAAGTATCACCCTTACGAAGAGCTGATGTGGAAGCCGTTCAAAACTTTGTAACAAACTTGAAACGCATTTTAGTGATCACCGGAGCAGGCCTCTCTACCGAATCTGGAATTCCTGACTACCGCTCCGAGGGCGTCGGCCTCTACTCGAGGTCATCTTTCAGACCCGTGCAGCACGCGGACTTTTTGAAGTTTCCGGATAGGAGGAAGATGTACTGGGCTCGTAATTTTATAGGTTGGAAGTATTTCAGTTCGCGAGAACCTAACCAATCCCACGTCTGTTTAAGTGAATGGGAAAGAGCCGGTAAAGTGTCCTGGCTGGTCACACAGAATGTCGACTCTCTGCACACCAAAGCAGGGTCGGAGAAAGTCACCGAACTCCACGGATCAACCCGGAGGGTGGTTTGTTTAGGCTGCGATCAGGTGACCAGCCGAGAAGTATTACAGGAGAGGATGATTCACCAGAATCCATCGTTCGATGCCAAACCTATGGCATTAGCACCGGATGGTGATGTATTATTAACAGCATCTCAGGTGAAACGGTTTCGGGTTCCATCTTGTCAGGACTGCGGGGGAATTCTGAAGCCTCAAGTGACCTTCTTCGGTGACAATGTCCCTCGAGATATGGTGAATTTTGTATACCAGAAAGTGAGGGAATCAGATGGTATATTTGTTGTGGGATCTTCACTGCAGGTACGGTACAGTAACATAAGGCATGGATGCTTTCAGTAGTGGTGCTTCTGTGGAGGGGGAGGGTGGGGGGCTAAGATTATCTGTTTGTTAGTGTGAACCTCACCATGGACATAAAAAAAGGGCCTGCTGTACACTGTCATGAATAGTGTTTATCGATTTTGCTACGCTACCCCTTCCCCAAATTGTAATTTTTTTACATTTTCCCCACATTGTAATTTGTTTACATTTTCTTCAAGGTATAGTTCCCCACATTGTAATTTGTTTACATTTTCTTCAAGGTATAGTTACATAATACATAAGCATGATATGGTAATAAAAAATTTAAAAAAATATTAAAAGTTTGGCTCCGTTGTATGCAACACAACTACACATATCTACACACTCACAACTACCCCTCCCCACCCCACCATCCCACTCACGCTCACCCCTTGCATAAGGCTAATTTTTAAGACAGTAGAGAGAATCCCTTAATACTGTTCTGAATCTTACGTATTCATTTCTCTCATCACAATGTGTAATGTTTCCCAAATTTTATGCTCCTTTTTGTATATGTCCATTACTATACTGATTATTACTTGACAGTTAAATTTGTAATCCCTTCACAAAAATTAAGAAAGCACTACTAGATAGATTGATAATGCCAATAAAATTCTAATAGAATAGTTCCTCTCTTTTAACAAATTTAGATAATCTATTGTTTGACTCTAAAATTATGATATTAATAGAGAGGGTAGTTGGACAACTAGTTGTAACCTTTTGTTCTTTCGTTCTCCGTTAATATTTTTGGCTTCTCCACTTCTCCGTCAGGTTTTTTCGGCTTTCCGGTTCGTTCGTATGGCAGCAGACGAAAAGAAGAAAATCGGCATCATCAATATAGGACCGACTCGTGCAGACAACTATTCACATTTAAAGATTTCTGCCAAGCTAGGAGACGTGCTACCTCTAATTCAAGTTTAGAACTACTTTTAAAAACAATCAATGATAAATACCTCAGCCTTTCAGTACTACAGTATATCAGTGAAAAATTTCAAATTCTAAAATGACAGTGAAAAATTTCAAATTCTAAAATGACAGTGAAAATTGTTATTGCTGCATATCTTTACCATAGGCGTAGGAGCCTAATTTGATTTGGGGGGGCTGTAACGACTTGCCCGAAAAATATAACCAAAATTTTTCGCACGCTCCGCGCGCATTCAACATCTCAATTTGCATATCCTATAGGCATTCATCGATTATTACATCAAATGCCAATAACCAATGAATGCCTATATCATATGCACATTAATATGTTGAATGCGAGCGAAGCGCGCCAAAAATTTTGGTTATATTTTCCGTGTTATCACCCTTTCATATCGGTTAGAATTATTGGGGAAGTTGTTAAAATAATAACGATAATAATAATATCAGTTTAACCATTAAAAAACACATTGCAAATTTTTCTTCTTTCAGTAGGTGCCCGAAAAATTCTCAGCATATTGCCCGAATTTTCACAACAAATTTTGGTTGGGGGGGCTGCAGCCCCCCCGCCTCCTACGCCTATGATCTTTACTGTTTGGTTTAATAGATGAATAACAATTTACAATCATCAAATGCTTGACTGACTTAAAGAGTATCAGACTCTCGTAGGGAAAGTTTGTAAAGGGGATTTCTAAGGACCGTGGGGAGGAGAAAGGTGGAGGAGAGGGGAGGGGAGGGACAGGAGGTCTGATTTACTAACTCTGACTAGCCTGGTAAATAAAAAGTAAATACAAGATGAGGATGAAGTTTATGTCAAATTAAATGAGTAATTCAAAATTATCTTGAAGTAATTACCTTATTATTATTTTTTGGAGGGCGATCTGCATAACAAATATTCTAACTAAACTGACTCTTGTAAGTGCCAAAGCACATCACTCAAAGGGGTGCAAGAGAGGGGGGGGGAGGTGGCAGGTGGTGGAGTAGGGATGAGGGTTGCATAGGCATAGTTAAGTAGAGGGAAATGACTAAGGTTGGGTAATAAGTGGTCCTTATAAGTCTCTTGATTTAGCCAATTTGGCTCTTTTTGAACAGGGCATTTTGTTTTGCTAGAGCATATTGTTGCATCTATTTTTGCATATATTTTGCATATATTATGCATATATTTTGGCATATATATTGCATATATTATTGCATATCATTGCTAAGCATATTAAGTGCCATATTCTTAGGGTAGTCAAAAGTTGTGAAGCAGACGTTTAACAGCTTTACTCACATTAGTTTGTGCAAAATTGTCCAGAATCTATATAGTACTTCTCCTGAGCTTGAATTGTGTCACATAAAGTAATACTTTAGAGGATTTTTCACCCTTTTGCAAAATATTTGGATTAATTGCATCAAATTTCTTGCTGCAAATTTGGTAGAAGGAATTTGCAATTTTTTGGGTGGAAGGAAAGAGATAATTATTATAATCCCATTACACAATTTTTTTTGAGATCATTAAAAATATTGAAGATGGTGCCAGTGAAATATAACACACACCTTAAGGATTCCTATATTTTTTCCCCCTATTTGTTTACAATATTTAAGTTTAACACTTCTATTTTTGTACAGTATTTATAATGTCTAAGTGTCCTACATGACCTTTGACATGGCAATCCATCTTCCTCTTGGTATTGGTGGTTGCATTATTGTAAAACCTTTTATAGGTCATGGCACAATTTATAAGATATAAATCTGAAACATGCAGTCGGAATAAAGCATACTGGTCCCAGATGATATTAAAATGATTGTTAATTTTTTGCAGGTTCCTGGATAAAAGTTGTGATAACCAGTTAAGCCTAGTATCCAAACTAATTATTTTTTGAACTTTTTTTGTTTTTTGTAAATATAAAAAATACAAGGGGACAATACACAGTGATAAGATAGAGATCTAATTACAACTTAAGTTGAGAATACTATACAAATATATGTACATAACAAAATTTCCTAGTGCCAGACGGGAACCATAAATTTCAAAGGCCTACCTAAAATCACCCAATATATTCGCCATGGTCATGGTTGATTACACTACACATTGGCTGATTAGATTGCTAATCGAATGAAACTTATTAAACCAAAGCACACAGACATTTATTCACAGACAAACTTGGGGAACAAATCACTACATGATCGGAAGGAAGCTTAGTGTCACCATCCATTGAAAATGATGCCCACAATTGCTTTACCACGGCATGGCTCGTAACCTACCCACGATTGGCAACCCATGATTGGGGGTAAGTGTGGCTCTAGCAAAAACTTGAATTTTGGGGCTTCAAGTAC
>JAIPMN010014093.1:5789-18287 GCA_020650975.1 Apostichopus californicus | reverse complement strand
TACCCCCCCCCCCCCCAAAAAAAAATGGACAAAATAGCAGGCAAAGATAACAACAAAAACAAAAAGATATTTTCTCATGTCATATGCCAAGCCTTGTTTACTTCCAATGAAGAATGCACATCTGTTATTCCTAGTGATAACAACCAATGTCATCTTGAAAATGTTAAATATATAAATAAATGACTTTTAAATAAACAAGGAAGCTTCTTACTTACAAATTTTGTATAAATTTTTTCATTTTTTTTGGTTAAACATAGCAACATTTTATTAACTTTTTTTCTCATTTTACTCTGTCCGTTAAGTTACAAACCAAGGAAAGAATGTCAGGAGTATTTAAAGTATGGATTCCATCTCAAAGCATCCTCTCAAAACATCCTCTCAAAGCATCCTTTTATTGACTCAAAATCCCTCCGGAAACTCAGATATGGATATCCACACGTAAGTAAGTACTACTCAGCTTCATAAAACGTAACTTCTACATCCATGTTCTAATAATCGTGCTTTCTTCATCTTAAAACAAAAAGAATCATAACAGAATTTCATCGGAAAAACATGATTATTAGAAACATTTATTAGAAACATTAATCATGATAAAGGTAAAATGTCGTCACCATCATCATATTTGCGGTCTTGGCTCTGGACACTGGTATGTTTCAAAGCCTGTAGACAAATATGCCAATGCCCTATAAATTAAGGTTTTATATATTTATTTATTTATTTAATCAATTTTGGATGAGTATGGAGCCTCAAAGCAATTCAAGACAAGTTTGGAGAAAATTTTATCATCCATCAAAATTTCTACTGTGCACGCTTGAGCAGTCGACTCTAAGCCGGGCTGGTCACTAAAGCTGCAGGTGTGAGATGAACAATTGGCTGTATCATTTTCTAATAACTTGTGTGGAATTCAGTGGACCCTATGATATAGATATGGTATACATTGCCAGAAAGACCACTGTTATCAATAGGAGTGGCACCACCCATATTGGAAATTAATAAAGCTTTCATCTCATTGACCTTTCTTGGTGTTTGAGGAATTAAAATTGTTTGACAGCAAAAACATCATCATCATCATCATCGACCCCCCCCCCCCTCCCCCCATCCTGCTTAAAACTAAAAATATGAAAGAGAATTTAAAATTTATTTTGTACACAGATCTGATAAGGTAAGCAGACCAAGTCATAATCCATATTATATTTTCCTTTCACTCAAAACTTAAGAAAGAAAAATTAAAAAACTAACTACTGTGGTCTGAAATAAGGCATCTCATCTCTACTAATCTCACAACAAGTTCCAAACTGGGGCAAAGGGCTAATGAATTTCACCAAGTGAGTGGTAAAATAATTTAATATTGGCTCAGTGATGAAACATCCCATTATATATCAAATAAATTTTAGATGTAATGATGAAAAGTAAGATCCATTTCGATTCTAAATTTGGACAGGTAAATTATTTAATGAATAGATAGAATTTGTGAAAAAACCAACTTTTAGGTCATTCACCAAATATGTTATGATGTATTTTGTTACCAGCTGAAGTTACCAGAAAACACCTCGTTGTGTACACCAAAAGTAATTGTCACTGGCCTTGCAAACTGTTAAATTTTGTCACTGCATTTTAGAAGTGATCTTCTGTAAAAGCCTGAAAAAAGCCTTCTGAAAAAGCCCTGACCAATGTACAGCTACCCCCTCCCCCCCCCCACACCCAAATTTCCTACCTTAATGAACTACTTTTGAACTTCAAATGTGCATCAAATCATAACTTGATAGAAAGTTCTCTCTCTCTCTCTGAAAACTTGTAAATTTCAAGAAAGGGTTGTTAAATTCTAGAATTGCTAGCAGCAGGATGAAATTGCTTTAACCACTCGCACTATAGTTAATATCATTCAATGATAATTTAATTATAATATAGCTCCATCATATCAAATTCATATCATTAAGCACTCACATGTGAATACTATTATTCCCACACACATGTGAATACCACATTATAGGCCCACACATAAGAATCACAGCTTGACATCCACTTGTGATTATCATATCATGGTATCATATTATGCACTCATATGTGTGTGCATTGCATTAGACAATGAACATGTGAATGTCACATGTGCCTTGCTTTATGCATTTTACATGTGATTATCATTAATCAATTAATTTCAGAAAATTATTAGCAGAACCCGCAGGTGAATATCACAAATTCACAATTGATGTCAACGAGTTTCTTGAACAACACAGTAGAGACATGTAAGGTATTCACATGTTAATACCACATTAGGCACTCACATGTGAACACCACACTTTTCTGAAGCAGATTCCATGAGACATGGTGCATGCCTCACTTTGGTCTTTAGAACCACTGTTTGAGGCACTTTCAAGATGAAATCAAGGAATGACCTCACTTTCTTAACCACTTCCTCTTAGCTAAACATGGGGCTGGTAGTGTTGGTTAAAACTTCCCCCCACCCTCCCCCCTGCCAAATCCAAAATGGTTACACAATGTATTTCATATTGTTGCTGGGACTTTCACAAATTTTAGGCATTTACAGTTCTACCTTAAATGATAAACAAATGGAGTGTAAAGTCTTTAGCTACATCCTAAAGAAATTCAGAAACCAGGTTTTGCAGATATGCAACAAAAGCTGTTTAAATTGTGCACCATGCATTGATCAGAAAGACGAGAGATAGAGATAGAGAGAGAGAAAAAAAAAGCACTTTTAAGTCTATCACACATATACCTTAAAGCTGATGAAATAATCAATTGCAAATCTTGAAAGGGTCAATCAACTGAAGTGATGACAGAGAAAGTTATGAGAGAGAGGGAGAGAATGACACCAATTGTCCTAGATTCTCCACCATTATATGTGGTGTACACCATTCCCTGTGTAACCATACACCAACATAGCATAGCATGATACATAGGAAGACTGCATATATGTGGCTTCCATTCTCTGTCATATTATATTATCATATCTTTAAAAGGTCATCTTCTATTAAATCCTTAAAATGTTAGAATTGATAATATTTCTCAAACTTTTTCCCCACAAAGTACTTTAATTAATTTTTTTGGTATTGAGATGGAGGAGCACAGATGACATAAATCTACAAGACGAAATTTGCTCGTGTGTTTGCAGCTTAAATAATAGTCTTTTTTTCTTAAATCTCAAACGCTGGTGACCACTTTCACTTTTCCTAGCATATTTACGAGGGTAACACCGATACTTCTGACCCTTCGAATGACCCTTCAAACTACATTTTGTCCTTAAAAAAGAAACTATTACATTAACGTTTTTTTCCTTCTCATTTTCACAGAATGACTCTTTGATACACTCTTGCCAGTCTCTAACATATTGCATAGATAACATAATTCTGCGCTCAATATTTAACGTTATAATAATTAAATAATTTGACCTCTGTGTTACTCAAATATTACATAGTTACCTAATGTTGTGCACCAAGACAATACAATGTGTGCATTCAACTTTCAAACACTGTCATTTATACTTAAAACCAAAGCAGAGTGAAAGTCGCTCCTTTAACATCACCACCGCTGGTGTTCTTCAGATAAAAAAAACTAACAAGTTGCCATGGTTACGGTGGAAACCAGTAATTCATCAAAAAGAGGGAAGGCACCTTCATAATCGACCAAACAACAGATGAGGGTGTCGGTCACTATTCCACTCGTGCATTCCGCATATTTGCAGAACTCTCACTGAGTCTGAACCAAATGATGACTATTCATGAGGGATACAACATATATGAATAATTCATGAGTTGCATTCAAACTCGACGATCATAAAACTGTTAATACGGACTATAGAGTTCTAACGTCTACAGCACAGTAACTTTATGTAAAAATACTAATTTAGTACTTCAAATTCCTTTTCATTCATTACAGGATTCTTTTGTTTTAGCTTTTACAAAGGAATTCTGATTGAATAGATAAATCAAACAGTCAACAAATTTTCGCGGCTACTGATAATATAAATGTGAAGAAACGTTTTGTTTTCCCCGAATGAAAAGTCACGTTGACCACCGCACTGCTTTGTGTCAGGTGTATTAATATCAAATGTTATATATTGATGTAATAGACTCCTTTAGTTATTCAAAATGGTTTTGTATTGATAAACAATGGTATAAGAGTGTTAGGATTCAAAATTAAATTATCATATTCATTACTTCTGCAAAAATTGAAGAAATTGTACGAAAATGTATATTCTATTAAGAGAAAAAAACCTACAAAATTCAAGCGAAATGAATGAAACATTCCATTCGACAATCGTTCAAAAAGTCCTCTTCGTGTTTCTAACCATGCAGATAACTTCATGAAGGGTTCACCAACAAATTGGAGAATAAGGAGTGAGAAGAAATAGTATGGAAAGATCAAATTCGCCAATTTTGTTTCTCTTTCGCAATTTTATGAAAAGTAATTCCTAATACCACCAATGTGGTGGAAAGACCAAAGAAAATAAGGCATTCACATCTGCACTGAAAACATGTAAGTAGCAACAAATCCTTTAATAGTGATGGGTGGTGCAAAGATTCCAGAAACCACAAGATTGCAATACAAGGGGTAGATTATTCGGCAATGACATCAAAGTGAATTCCAAAACACAGACAAATTGGTCTAAATTTCTCCAAAATGACCAATACACTGATTATTTTCATTATCGTCCCATCGAAAACATCTTGATACCAGAGAACAATGGCTCCGGACAATTTACTTAAAAGTCTGACTTTTCATTATGCAAACGAACATTCTCACCAGTCACCCATCTAACCCCCCTCCCCCTCAGCAAAGATAAGAAAAAAAACCTTATGTTTCCCAGTTTGTTGCCATAGTGACACATCACTAGATTTACCTGCGGGTAGTTACATTGGTAGAGTCATCTTCGAAATTTAATGATTTTACATTTGCAACAATTTACTACCACACTTTTATCTAGGCCTAACCAGTGGAAGGATCTCTCAAGGGTTTCTACCAATTCGTAAGGAAATGGTTCTGACTGCTTTTAGCAATTTAACTCAACAAAAGTGATGCCGATCTTCCTTCAACTCAACCTACTCCCTCCTCTTTTTTATACAAATGGGGTTCCTCCATTGGAGCAGATGGATTCATTGCTCCACATGGGCATAAAATGATTTCATATAAATTTGGTTAATGTTCGTTAATGCCCTATCTGTTTGATCCCTTTGACATTTTAACCCCTTGCTCCCCCCCCCAACAAAAATAATAATCATAATCATAATAATAATAATAACAACATCCACAGCGGCAGTGCATCACAAAGAACTTAAGGATTAAAATGATCAAACCGCTGAATCTTTCGAGGTAAACTGAAAAAAAAAAATTCTTTGGAAACCCAACTGTTCCAAATTGACCTTTTATACACTGTATGCTATTTATACAGGTTTACAATCACTGCAGTATGTATTACATTGAAAGAATGCAATGGATAAATTCTTTCTCATCAAAGAAGTTTTAAGTACCAAAGCATCCCGAAGATAGGAACAATTTATGATACCCCCAACCCACAAACATCCCCCCACCTACTGTACCTGAACCTTCAGAAATACTCCTATAAGGTGAACCTTATTCTGCATTTTCTAAAAAGATACTTCAAACTTAACCAAACTGATCTCCAAAATACTTATTGCTTACCCTGCTTACTGTTACTAATAATTCCCTTCCACAAATTAGCTAATAAAATCTCACATTTTAAGGCTTAAATTAAAGGGAGAAACATGTCAGATTCTTCTTAGCACATTAATAATACTGAATTTATTCCTATCAGCAAAACAGTCAGAAAAGCCAACATCATGACAATTAACTGGGATTGTGGACTCAAAACGTTCTTTCTGAACGCTAGCAGCAAGTCCCAAGAGTTGCAGTCGATTATGAAAAGGGGGGGAATCATGGTTTGAGATTTGAAAAATATTTGTGATATGGCCAGAGGGGACACTACACAATATTTCCTCAGTGGACAATATTTGGCTACCCACGCACAAATCATGACGTTGCTATTGTGATCACTTTGAACCATCGAGATCGAACTTTCACCAAGTATTCGCAAACCCTCACCGAATCAACACACTTATAGAACTACCCTTGATAGACTTCAGAGAAATATTGAACCCCTATCTTATAAATGGGATCAACTCTGATCATTCTTAGCTTTTCAATCTTGGAATCCTCCAAATTTGTTCGGGGGATTATTCATTATGCATTCTTGTGATACAAACTTTCTTAAAAACCAGTTTCTAATTTTGACTGAGTAGACCATAATTAAAATTGACTTTTTTTTTTGTTTGTTTTCCTTTTCATGTCTCATGAATTTTTATAACAAACATGGCATTTAGCTCCGGTCTGTTGTGTACCATTGAACCCATTGGTATTCTGCAGAACACCTTTAATGAACTGGACTTGCTACAACTGCAGCCTGTTCTTTGAAATGATTTTTTCAACTACACCCATCAAGTACTTTTCATGACATGATGTAAATATAGAGAACCACCAAAACTATCTTCACTAATTAATCTTGAATCAAATGACAGCTCTATCAGGCTTTAATAACTCAATGAGGATTACAACATTTGCCTAGTACTATTGTGCAGCTTGCCATTTTTACTGAAAGGTAAAAAAAAAAAAAAAAATATTGCTTATGAGCCCAAATATAACAACTGAGTTAATAGAATTTAAAACATTGTAAAACAAAAAACCTTTTGGCGAATATGTTCACTTTTTGCTACAGAAAAAAAAATGATTTTGTATGTTAATGAAGCGTGACAATACAGAATAATGTAAGAAGTCAGTAACCATCTTTCATCAGTCGCCGCTTATTGTTTCTTGTAACAAAACCGAAAACTCACATACCTGTTGGAATGGACCCAAACCATCGTCTTATAAAATAAAATTCAGCTCTCGGAAACATTTTTTTACAAGTATAAAATAATTTCGTAGGCAGTGTCCCCTCCCCCCTTGCCATGCTAACTTCAGTTGCTCTCTTGTTTACATTCATTTGCATCTCAAATAAAACAAACCATAGCAGAGACGCCCTGTTGTTCAGTCGACAAACAAACATATTCTATTCTGCACGGCAGAGTGAGACCTTCCGAAGATGGAAGTGCGATCGATCCGTACCGACCACATTTTTAATACACGAATGAGACTCTTGTTTTTGGCTTTAAAAACAAGATATTTTGTTGGCATAAAACCGATAAACAACCGTTCAGCGGAAAATTATGAAGATTGCAGCATCCTTGATGTCTGCAAAGGAAGAAACAAACAAACAGAAATGTTTTGTACTGAGAAACAGTCTACTGGCAAAATATATTAAAATAAACCAGTTTGACACATCTGAGCATGGTTAAAAAAACGATCAGTGTTTTCCCCACTATGGGAAAAAAATCACGACATAAGGTCCTTTTTATTTAATTTGGTGAGGATGACGATTCTTTTCAAAGACAAGTAATAGTTTTCTGTCCGTCCACGACCGTCGGACTCGACGGTTTCGGGACGCATTTGACTTTGTTCTGGTCACCAGGAGTATATATATATATATATATATATATATATGATGATAGTAGAAATTTGAGAACCTGACATCCATTTTCCAAAGGCTCAGGTTGCCATTTAACTTTGCCCCCAAAGATTCGGTTTCAGCCGGCACAAACACTCCCCTCGGTTTCCGCGGCGACGATCTTTCATACGACATCTTAGTTAAAGAGTTACCGGATGAATAAGCCTTATCCACTTCATTGTTATAGACTGTCACCTTGAGGGCAGAATTTAATTATTGTCCTAACGAAAAACATATCGTCCTTCGATGTTGCTGCTATATATCGGAGAAACTAGGGGCTGAAGTACTGCTGTCGCTTCTCCTGGTGCGGCCGAGTACCGGCCCGTCGACCGGGGAATTCGGGACTATGACCATCGACTGTGGACGGGTGGTGTTGCCGTACGACTGGGTGTGGATCTCCTCGATGCTCAGATTTCGAATCCCCTGACTCAGCGTCTCCTCATCAAAACGCACCAGTTCGTGCTTCTGCTTCGAGAGAAAGTCGTGGATGGTCGTCTCTTTCATCTGTTGAAGTTGCTTCGTGTCTTGGTCGATCTGTCGAAAAAGTAGATTGAAATTATCTCTGGTGCAAGGGAGGATATGATGCAGCAAGTCTTGATTGGGGGAGGAGAGAATGGGGCAAGGGGGGGGGGTGAAGGGGCGGAGCTTGCACAGATCTTCTGCTCTGACTGAGTAAACACAGTGATGTTTAGAAGGGTATGAAAATGATACATACGAACCACCTAAACCACATACTGCATGAATCAAATCAAATTTACTTAACATCACGATTTATGTTGAGAGGTAAAAAGAGAATATTTGTCATCTCAAGTTCGGGAAACAAAACATGAATCAATTCAAACTTACTTAACATCACGATTTATGTCGAAAGGCGAAAAGAGAATAGTTGTCATCTCAAGTGCGGGAACAAAACAAAACATCTCCAATTTAATTGTTTAGGGTGTGGAGGTGGGGGGGTGGTCAAGGTGTGCCTGCATTTGAGTTTAATGTTAGAAGTCTTCACATAATTTCACAACATGATATTGTTGACTAAGGAAAGTCTAGGTCAAAATGATGGAAAGAATTTTATTGGCATAAATGTTGGGATAAATCAAAAAGCAAACCAAAGTGGCTCTGCCATTAACCTCCTTCCAAAGGCTAGTTCTACCTACCCTCTCCTCCAACTTCTTCCTACGGATGTCGATCCGTTCCTGCAGATCGGCCCGTTCCCTGCTGTGTTGAGTTTGCAGCTGTTGTCTGGTCCTGGCCTGGTATGCATTCAGTTGGTCCATCTCCTTCTTCAGCTTGTCCATCTTCTCCTCGATCTCTCGCTGCTGGCTGGCTGTGAGTCTCCGCTGAAAATGAAGAAAGGACATGCCATTACTTTTGAGTTTTCTCATTCGTCCTGAAGGAATAAGGGCGTTGTGGTCAAGTGGTAAAGGCAGTGGACTTGTGATCTAAGGATTACAGGTTCGAGCCCTGGCCAGATCACTGCGTTGTGTCCTTGGGCAAGGCACTTTATCTCCATTGCCTCTCTTCACCCAGGTGTATAAATGGGGACAAGTTACCAATGACCAGGGTTAAGTTACACATCCGGGACAGCAAGTTTGCTTATGAGGATGTTCATTAATCAAGGATTACTGAGAGAATTTGATTTTGGTAAACTGCTGTTTCTTCAATATTGAAAGCAATGGTTCTCCCTACTTTCCTTATTTTCAATGGGGCAGAAAAGCCCGTTTGGAATTAAAAACATGGGAGATACAAGGAAAGGTTAACTGGTTTGGGCTAAAAAAAAGTTTCAAAACATTTAAGAGTAGTTGCCCTTAGATTTTCATTAATAATTACAATACTCTGTTTACGAGACTTTCCTTAGGAGCAACTCTGCTTTGCATCTTCTGCACCGCCGGGTAACACCCACAACTCCCCGATACCGTGTCGTAACGGAGGAGAAATATTTAGAACGGCCGATTTGACCGAGGATACTAACCGATTGCGTATGTTGCATCTCTTGAGCTCTGTGTCCGTACTCCTCGGCTAAGATGGCGATCTTTCGGCGCTGTTCATCCTTCATCCTCTTCAGCATTATCTTCTGCTGGTCTCGACTCGTTGTCTGCAGTATTTGTTGGGCTAGCACCTTATATTGCTTCTCTTGCGTCTTGATTGTATCCCGTAGTTGCTTCTTGATGTCCTGCTCCTTGGCCTGTTGAGGTTAATAGAAAAAAAAAATCAAATTCAAATGATTGTAACATGTCCTTCCTTTCTAGTTGAAAAGAAATAGTCCTTTTACTGAAAATTTTTATTTTTAAGGATACCAAACTCAGCGCCATTTTGTCAAATTAATGACATTCTGAAGCTGATATATGTTTTGTATCAAACTGTCACACTACATTCTGTGATCAAGTTTATACACCCTGTAAAACAAATCTGCATATAAATTGTGAAGAAAATTTTGCATAATGTCTTATAGAATTGTGCATAAAGTTTTTTTTAAAAATTCAAAGTTGTTCAAATTAATGATATTCTGAAGCTGATATATGTTTTGTACCAAACTATCACACTTCATTCTGTGATCAAGTTCATACACCCTGTAAAACAAATCTGCATATAAATTTTGCATAAATTTTGCAAATTGTGCATAAATTTAAAAAATTTTCAAATTTATGACATTCTGAAGCTCATGATGTGTTTTGTTCCAAACTATCACACTACATTCTGTGATCAATGTTTATACACCCTGTAAAACAAATCTGCATATAAATTGTGCATAAATTTTGCATGTCTTATAGAATTGTGAATAAATTTTATATCACAAATTGTGTATGAGATTGCAAGGAAGAGGAGGCTGCTTCCAAGGCGGCAACTCCCTTCGCCTGTCGTTTCTGAGCACGACCCTCCCAATGAAGACGATTCAAGCCTTACCCTGAGGTTCTTTGGATGTTGCTTCGTCTCGGATGCGTGCCGTTTCTGCTGCTCGTTCTTAGTTTTTTCGTTGTACTCCTCCTGGTTAGCCAGCTCAGTGCTGAACTGTTTCTCCATCTGCTCGGTTCGTAGGTCCTGAATCTGTTCCAGCTGCGACTCCTCCAGGACTCGGATGTTGTCGTGATGTCTCAGTGCCATATACTGTTCCATCTCAATGGCGTCACGTCGCTTCCGGATTTCCTAAAGAACGACAGAAGACGTTACAAGAGGGGGGCACTATGGAGTAGACTTTTAAACGAGTCATTCTGCCGTGGACAAGTTTTAAAGGGCGTACGACTCGCCTTTGCAATCTGCTCAATTATAAATGATAACGATTATATGCAATGGCCTTTATTTAAACCCAATCACTATTGTTACCTTGTAGAGGCAGTAGGCTCTAAATTGTAGATTCCCAGTCCGATAAGCTGGTGTCGACTTTGAAGAGACTAGGGACGAGATGCAGTTTCCACCATGCCCCCTATATTCAACCCTACCACCCCACACCCTCCCTTCTCACAACCCCAACCCATTAAACGACTCCCCCCACTACCACCCTCCAAATATGATGGATAACTATGAAACTTCAAATCAAATAATAGATGAAGAAATTTCTGTTCGTTTTAAATTATGAGAAATTCCAGCAATGGGCCTGTTTCCCATTCATGTTACATATCCAGACCATCAAACATAAACAGGACGATAACTTTAGGCAGAACTTTGTCTCGACTTGTAATAGTCCAAAGAGAATGGGAAAACTTGTAGCACTAGTATTATTTCTATAGCTATTTTAATTTTTATAAGATATGTAACTATAAAATAGCTCAATCTCTTGAAACCTTTCTTCGAGGGTGACTGGATGATGGTGTCGGGTGTCCTCAGTGGAGGATCTATTGGTTAATGTTCATCCAATTATTCCGTAACTCTCATAACTCAACCAAAACAGGTTCTGTAAACGTCGTATAAACGAAAAGCACGCTTGCAATGACAATCAACACCATTTTTGTCCTTGGAAAAAGATATGATATTACATTGCAAACATAATTTCGTAGACTATGAAAGTCTCATGTTTTCTGTGTGAGTTTTTTTTGTTGCATCTGAGGTACTGAAAGTAATGGGGTGTACATTAGACTAAGCAGTCCAGCTGTTTTTATTGATGAAACTCAAATGTTTTACAGATTATTTCTCCAAAAGACATTAAAAGTGGTGTCAAAATACCGATTGCAGTCTTTTTGGAAGGTCTACGAAATTTTGATTTTAAAGCCTAAATTCATCCTTCAGGAAGTGTTGTCAAAAAAGAAAACGAAAGAAAAAAATCAAACAACTCATGCTGTTCCTCTTTAACCAAAGGACTATTTGGCAACATCCACTATGCTTCTCCAAACAAGGATGCTAACTCTGTAAACTCTGCAAACTCTGCAACTCTGTAAACCTTATAGATTAATTTGTTGTGTAAAAGTTGGCCTGACGTTTCGATCCTAGCAGGATCTTCTTCAGAGGCTAAATGACAAGTAACAGTAACAGAAGGGACAAAGACACGCACAGAATACAGACTGGTTAATGAGCATGGTGAACACAAAGAGATAGATGTAAGGGGATTAGTAGACAAGGGATGGAGAGAAGAGATTAGTTTTGTTGGTACCTCTCTGATCTGATCTTGTTGCTTGGCATGCCTATCCAGAAGGAGCCTCCCTTTCAATTTCCTCAGTTCTCTCTCTAGTTTGTCCTTCTGCTTCTGTACGAGTGCAAACTCCTCCTGCTGCTGTTGTTGTAACAGGACCTCCTTGTGGTGACGTAACTGTTCCTCTTGCTCCCTCCGACTGCGGCCGTCGAATTCCTGCAGCGGGACGTGCGAAAAAAAGGCACAAAATTTAATAACGACTTTTATGGCTGACCTGTCTCTGAACGTGTAACGGGTTCTCTCGCACTCTCAATATTCGTTCAACCTCCTGGGAGGAGGAGGAGGATGGAGGGGGGGAGGAGGAGGA
>JAIPMN010014092.1:0-37847 GCA_020650975.1 Apostichopus californicus | reverse complement strand
TACTTACGCCTGAAAATGATCACAACTGGATGAACTGTTTGCACACATGAGAACCAAAATACACGGTTGACTTTACGTGATAATAATTTCAATGTTCAACGACAAAACTTTTATATTGAGACAATCAGCTTTACAACCACATTATAAAACTAGATGTTTTGTTTACGATGACAAACGATAAATGTGTTGTTATACAAAGAGGTATTGTTTACGATGACATATTGTTTCATAAACAGCTACTGCTTACGACGAAAAACAATAAATGTTGTGTTTCATAAACAGGTATTGTTTTTGATGACAAACAATACATGTATTGTTTTATAAAACAAAAGGCACAAGGTCGTCCAATCATTCCAACAGAATTTGTGTTTGCATTGCCTGTGTGCATGCGGTAGTTTAATGAGCTTCAACAGACAAAAGAAAAAGTAGTAAAAAAAAAACTGAAATTTTGCGATAAAGAAAAAAGAAGGAAGCAACATTTGATAACCTATAAATTAAGTCTGCCATTTAATTAAGCCACAAATGTCAACGGAATGGAATAACCGGATCACATGATTCACACCAAGATCCTTCTATACAGACCAATGATAGACAGCGATAAAAACTTGCCAAAATATTAGAATAGACTGTACAACAATCTTATATAAAGAAGATGAGTCCTATTTAAAGCAGCTTTTTCTATGTTTAGTAAGCACTTTCAGCAAAACTTTAAAGAATTTTTACTCAAAAGTATGTTTTCAACTCAATAACTAAGACACACTCTTAGTTTTCTTAATCAAACTAAATCATACTCCCCATTTTTTCACCAAATTAATGTAATTGAGTCAGTAATTAATGATCTTGATTAGACTGGACACTTTTCACAGTATTAAAATAAAAAAAATTGGAAAAAGAATCGTTCCAATCTATCAACTTTTTGCTTTGAATACCACTTGGAAAGATACTTGACTATTAAACCAAAAGTTACGAGTTACTGTGTCTATGAGATTTTACTTTCAATGAGCTTTGTAATTTTTATCAATTCCAACTCGAAAGCAAGTTGGGTTGAGGTTGTAACTTATCAGCATACTGACCGAGCCTAGTGATATTCGGACATATCTGAATACCACTGAATTAAACATAGACAGCTATATAGGTATAATTCAAACACTTGGCTGTTCTTATATTTATGAGGTACTGCATAATTCTATCAAAAACAAAATTGTGTCCCACAAATTTTTATAGTGTAACCCCCACTTCATTTATTTTTTCTTCTCATTATAAACCAGATTGGGAAGTTTATACCTAATTCTTCCTTTCCTGGGGGATTTCTGTGGGCTACTGTTTATTTTTTTTCAGGCACTTTAATGGTTGAGCCTGGTACAATAAAATTGTGTCAAGTTCGATGCCCAGTTTTAATACAGTGCAACTTATTCTTGTGCCTATCAGGTGATTTATTATCCTGGCTACACACACACATACAAAATATCAAAACCACATGATCTGGACACTTTGAAGGTGGACAGCTAACCTACCTTGCCTAGTAATTTTAACAATTTGTAAACATGTATTCAAAAGTGTCATGAATGGGATTACCTTAGTTTCTCGAACATGTTGATAACTTGTTTAAATCACCTTTTTGACATGAACTTGTTGACAAACAAGTAGTATACCCTCTCTTCAATTTGAAACAATTGACACCCAGGTGAATATCAACTCACTCAAAACCAAATAATTTTTTTCAAGTAACAAAAAAAGGAACCATGAAAGCACCAAAAAAAATTACATAAATGACAGAGTAAAAAGCACATCATGAGATGAGATTACAAAATGATTAAAATAAACTGAAGCGGATTTCTCAAAGACAACAACATAATGAATGAATCTTTTGACTTCATTTGAGACCAAAACAGCACCACCTTTCAACACTTACGACACAGCAAACACAGTGACTCACATCTAGGAAACACACAGCAAGATTTGAATAGCGGGAATTACCAAAACCAGCACATGGCCTTTGATCACCTCTATTACAACTACTTAACAGCTTCTGAAACAAATCTCCCAGTTCCACCAACCAAGACAGGTTTAAAACAATTTAGTTATAAAAGTTTCATTATGACAACCATGTCATATTTTTGGATAGATAGTTTCATAGTAACACACCCATGTCATATGTTTTCATAGTTTCATAGTACCAACCATGTCATATTTTTTCAAACCAACCCCCTAACGATTCCAGAACCAAACCTGGATCCATCAGTCATGACACACTCAGGTAGGAATGGGTACAAAGGGGTAAAAAACTTGTTGAATGTGAAAATATCATCACACCTAGAAACTAGAACTTCTTGTGATCACTGTATCTCTCAAATTTAGTTCTCCATAGTTTTGTAAATGTCTATTTTTAAATTAGAGAAGATATGTGCAGTGTGATCAACCCTTAGCCCTTTGTACTGTATATGATTTATATTACATTATCTGTATTATATTATATATCAATTATATTATATACTTACTAATACCCTTCACTCCACCCCTTCCCTTCCACCATCACCCTTTCGTCCATCCAGTTAGGGTTTCATTTCTAATCTCATCATGAAAGTTACATCAAGTTTCTTTGAGCTGTAGCAATTTAAGCATCGGTTATTCTAATTGGTTATCGAATCTTCCTATTCACATCATTGAAATTTATCACATGCTTGGAGTTGAACAGTACTACAAAGTAATCATTTTGATAAGCATCTGCATCTAATTAAATCATGTAGTAATAATAAGAATAATATTATAATATTTATATGGTTTGTTGATTTCCCCAAAAAGGAGGAAAAAAAGGGGAGTTTTGCCAGCATTCATGACAACTCAAGGAACTGCCATACACATTATAAATACATCATGGCAGAGTCTTTCATATATATATACTTGGCCATATAGTACCAGATAGTATTGGAGGTATATGAATACAATCATTGTCTACAGTTGCAAATGTGGGAGGAGTCAATACAAGTCCCTCCCACTTGGTGGGAGTTAATGACTACGGGAAAACTTTTTCCTCTCGCAAGGCCATTCATTGAAGTCAGGGAAGCGTGCACATTCATCATCCCATGCTACTTGACTGTTTAGAAAAATACTTTCACTAGCAACCTTTAACTCCTCCACGTCCCACCCTAACCACTTTAAAAGTTAAATGTTATTGTATGTTAGGCTAGCTTTAGTACACTTTATCACTACTACCTAACTCTACACTACTATGAATAGAAACTAGGTACAGTTTGAAGTTCATAAGTTTAATTTTCTATCTAGCATTTACTTCTTTTTTTTATAAATCCTTTTTTTCTTTTGTGAACAGAAGCACATGGTGACGAGAAGTCTATTTGAGGATAAGGTTATCATAGAGTGCCAGGTTAAAAATGGCTGGATGTCTGACGATACTAACAATTTACAACTCTTGTGCATATTTGTCAACTTCGTTTTTATTATAACTAACTAACTAACTAACTAACTAACTAACTAACTAACTAACTAACTAACTAACTAACTAACTAACTAACTAACTAACTAACTAACTAACTAACTAGCTACACTGCATTGTTCTAATGGCATACTAATTTAATTGGACATTCTTCACATCCAATATGGTGCAATCAGTTAGGTTTGGTGACCAATAAAAACCTATGCCCAGCAGCTTATATGAAAATTAGCCTACTTTTATCTGTTGTGCGATGTAACACTAGGATATAAAACATATATAACTAATAATGTGCTTGGCAAATGAAAGCTTAGTACATACTTATATGACAAACATACAGGAAATGAATACTACATTCTGTGTTGTGGTCTTGATATATCAACCCAACTTGTAGATATATGGCACATGGTAATTCCCCATGTCTATAATCACATCAAGGTACAAAGTTGGCACTATACCCTCTCCCAAACCAAACCCTTCACCTCCCCCTCCTCCCCTCTACTTTACCCCAACCCGTCATCACCAACCGTACAATTTTATTTTAACTCCCGTTTCCAGGACTCCTCCCATAAGTTCTGCTTTGCAAACTCAGAAGAAGATTGATCTCTGTTATCTCTGCTTTACGACGATAATTTGAACCATTTTAACAAAAATTTCCGAGATGTTTCGTACACATAAACAAAATGTAAGCTCATGTGCGCATCTTGAATGCGAGAAACCATGCATGATACAGTACACAATCTTCTGTGTTTTTCTCCCTCCTGTTAAGGGAAAGCCATGCAGGTAAAAGCATTCACGGTTATACCACCATTATCTGCTTAAATGAAGGTCACAATTTGAACCACCTTTCTCCACCTGACAGCACTCCTATAACACCAATTTTTAAAAGTAACCTGGGATTGTTTTTTAACTGTTCCATAAACACGACAACTTACTGTCCAAACATGTCATACTAGAAGAGAGGAACCCGGCAAGTAATAGTTTCGTCCTTCACGCCCATTGACTCATATCAGTGTACATTGTGTACGTGCATCTGTTAGAAAATTTCTTTGTTGCCTTATTTTGCTTTTTGAAATATATAATATATTTATTTATTGTTTACATTTCTTGTTTTTGGCAAATTTGAAAGCGTGTTAACAAGTCTTGATTTGCCATCTGGTGAAACCTGTTCTTTTCAAAACCTATGTCTCAAGTTTGTCCCAAAAGAAGAGTCGCAGATTGCACATTTTTAACCATGACTCTAATGAGACTTTTTTAGTTCTTTAGGGGAACTTTCAAATCTGTCATTTCAGAGATTAGGACATGACCTTTGAATGATTTCTCGTGATCTGTTATCCAAACGTCACAGCGGTAGGAGAAGTATCGAGTTGGGGGGGGGGTTGTTTTCATGCAGTCAATCTGATTATTGTGCCGGGACTACTAGAGTGCTAAGAAGGTGTCATGGCTGGCAGGCAGCTAGGACTACAGGGGTGAACAACGACCAACACTTACAGGGTGCACAAGCTGCTGCCAACAGAGTGGCGACGGCCGCTGGACAAAGCTGGCAAGCGATACCTGATTTAACCGATCCCAATAGTTGGCCCTCAAGGCAGAGCTGACCGACGAAGAGTAGGAGTCAAATGGACTCCCGAACGACAGGCCCCCCAGGGACAGGGACCCGATGGAAGATATGGAGAGCATTGAATCTAAAGAGGGGGCCGGGGACACCCCGCCACGGTCCCTAAGGGCCGGGAGGCTGGGTCTTTGATTGGGTCGCTGCAATGTGGGCAAAGAGATGATGAAAGAAACAAGAAAAAGGTTAGTCTTTACGATGCCCGGGAAGTTAGTAACATGTTACCATTTTTTCGCAAGGTGGGATGGGGGTTAAAATCTCAAGCAGTGAGCAGACATACAACATGTATGTAAACAATGGACATGTGGGAAACCGTTATCAAAAAACTGTGATGTGCTATCGGTGGTTCCGCCAAAGCACTCCCAGAAAGAAAAAAAAAACGCTTTACTTATGTATCGATTAAAACTAAAATATAAATAAACGTGACAAGACGAGTACTTTTTAATAACAACATGAGTGATATCCCACCAAAATATGTTATCTACTCTAAGAGATCTTAAATCTTATTCTTAATCCAAATGGCAGAAATTGACCACCATTATTATCTACTGGCAACTCTACCATACCTAGTACCAAGTATCACACCACCTGAGACTGAATAGATCTAAACAAAGGTAACGCATCTTTTTTAACTTTTTCGTTTCTCCTTTCAGCAGATGAATATTCATAAGCGTTAATAAAGAGTATTTAATTCACTCCGATCCATCTCGGAGACTCCACCGCCAAGAAACTGCTTAAGATTAGTATTAATGTAACATGCAGCAAGTAGCAAACTGAAGTATTCAATTGGAAAACTTCCAAACGTTTCAGCATTTTTTTTTTTTATTTAAGAAAAAAAAAGCAAATCTGTTAGTCAGAATAATGTACTAACTATATTGTTATGGGATATTAGTTTGATTCTCTGTAATTTTTTTTCAAAAATTTTTCTGAGGAGAACAGAAAACACTTTCCAAATAATCCAGTGGAAAAGAAGCTAACCATAGTAAGACAGAGTTTCTATGACAAGAACAGCATGATGATGACTTGTCAACCAAACCAACTAATGATATTGCTATGTTTATTAGCTTAGGCCTCAAAATTCTCCCATGGCCTGCATATTAGGCTAGCTACAGTGCCACTAACATTAAGTGCAAAGCAAGCAAATCTGGTCTCTATAATTAACACTCTCTACTCTAATGGGACTTAAACTGTCCTCAACAGAAGGTATTGTGAGAACATACATTTCACATTACTGTCATTGTGAATTTATCTCAACAGAGAGCGATTTAGTACCGAACCCCACCTCGATAAATAACAAATTTTGGCTAGTAGAAAAGATATAGAGAACAATTTTTAACCATCTATATAGAAAAGAAAAAACCATTTGTAACATGGTCACGCCTACAAATCTAGAACCACACAAGTAAGAGGATAATAATGTTTAATATGTTGAGTATAAGCATGCTAATCAACTTAAAGAAATTCTAACCAACGGAAAAAACGAAACAAAAAGTTAATCCAAAAGAAAAAAGAAAGTAAAGAAATCCTGCACTGATAGTTGTGTACAAAGCATAGCAGAAAGAGTTCAGTAATTTGCACAAGTTACGAGCAATTTTGGTGAATTTTGGGAGAAGCTTGTAGTTAATAAATTGTACAAAACCTATCGGTAGATTAAAAATGGTTAGTGCAAGCTATTGATCAAACTAAGGTTTTGGGACACTCCTATCCTTAAGGAAGGAATGAAAAAATTTTCATCAATGAAAGGCAGATTACAGAAAGTACCTAATGCGTTAAAATGTTTCAAGGAAATTTCAAAAGCAGATTGGTTAAACAAGAAGCCGTAATCCTGTCATTTCTAATAATATAATTTCCCATCTCTAGTTTGCAATTTAAGTTGAATTTAATTTGTTTGCAACATTTTATACAAACGCAATACCCCTATTAAATCATGTCCGCCTAAACCTCCTTCCCTGCCCAAAGAAAAAGACTCGTTATCATTACTTGCTGTAATTATTTTCAAGATGTTCCTTTTAAGCTGTTTATTCAACTTTTCAGATATTATTCAAACCTTTCATGTTCTTTTCCATAATCTTTTCATTTTTGTTGTTCCATACACCTTTAATCTATGAGAATAAAGAATCCCCACCCTTAAACCTCACAGTCGATTAATTCTCGACTAACAAAACCATTTTTGCCAAAAGCTGCAAATTTATCAAAATAACTCCTCCTCCACTTTTATATGGCAGCTCTTTGAGCACAGAACCCTGTAGTATGGTCTCAATTTAGAAGTCAACAGAAATCGTAACCCCTGTTAGATTTTGGCGTGTATTCAAACTCTTAAAGACTCTTTCCTGTATTTTCAGGAATAGTCTCTAGAGGTGTATTTTCTCTCTCTCGTTGTGCTCTCTGAACTCTTATCATACGTCCGCTTTGTACGGCGGATATAGAAAATAAAAAAACTGATGCGCAGTGCAGTTGACAGCTAGAAAAGCTGTGCTAAATACTTATAGTATTCGAAGGTTATACGTCAAAATGCTTTTACCCTGTGAACAGGAAGGTGGAGCAACGCAGAATGCCTAAACTCTGGACATGATACCTGGTGTGTGAAATGTAACAACGCCACATTCATTACAACAAATTGTTAAGAAAGAGAGGAAAAGGGGGGGGGAGGAGAAAATGAAGAAGAAAATGGCCGACTGGAGGTTGGTAAACTCCGTTTCAGAGACACTCCAGCAACCGGTTAATGGGTCTGATCTTCTGCTTTTTCCCCTGTACCACAGGTCAACAAAATTATTTGCAGTTATCATGAAACCACAAAGTTTCAATAAACATCTGCCTTCGTGATATTAACTCGTCCATATTTCCCCTCGTTCCCTCATTCCTCGCATTAACATTTTCGTCTCGTATTAAGTCGAGACCCAATGGCAAAATGTAGAGTTGGCTGACAGACCTACCCTGAGAATACCACTTTATACGGCAAATGTTTGACATTTTTTCAATTTAGATCGGGAAGCAAGCTGTCACGTTTATGTAATACAGTTTTTCGTAATATTCGTGATCAATTTCAACGAAATATATCTTAAGATAACGACAGATAAAAAATAAATTATTAAGTAACCAAATTGTCTCAAAACTCAAAACGACAAGCTTACAATTTTGGATGGCTTGAGCATTGATGGAAATGTAAATCAATGAAGTGGAAATAAGCACAACATTGGTAGATTTGAACCCATTTCAGTGAATAAAACAACATATTTCTAGTGAAACAATTATCAAACGGATGATCCCTGTTTCTATCAGCCAAACTAGAGTAAATTAAAAACACCCCATTTATTTTCACCAACAGAGACATGAACATACAAAAAGGTAATACCCTATGTTAAAGTACAAACACATGCCTACTTGAGAGGGTCTTTGGTGCAAGAGAGGGGCACCCCTTCCCCGCTGTTCTACCTTTGTCCTTAATTACTACTTTTTGGTAAATTTATATTTTCTTTGTTGATTTTACTTGGATGCAATTTTACATCTCAAGAAAATCGAATTTCATTGTTTTACTTTCTTCAATAATTAGATTCATGAGAGTGACATTCTTCCTCTGATTTTCTCATCGAACTGAAAATAACAAAACTATAACTTCGACCGTTGCAGAGAACAGCGACGAAAACTTCACATCCAGTGAGCTGAAATGCCGATAAGTCGAGTACGTAAAACATCAAAACTGAGGAATGAACGTTCCTTCCCTATTGTGAAAAAAAAAAATTCCCACCATGTAACCCTTGCCATAGGGCTTAAAATTGTGCATATTGTTATGGATAAATTCGTTGAAAAACCTCGATTTTTTCACAACCCAGAGTCTGTTTGAATTTCCCCCGTCCCGTACACAAGGTGGACTTACCCTGGAATCTCTACCCGTGCCGTTGGAGACGCTGACCCCTACAGCCCCGTCTGGAAGACTGTTAATACTGCCCATATTGCTACTAGTGTCGATGCTAGTCCGGCTCTCCACACTGTTCGTTTCGTTGTTTTGGAATACGGAATCGTCGCTCTGAAAAGATAAAAAAATCGATACCGGAGTTTGAAAGGACACTTTCAAAGTCTCGATAGAGGATTGTTATTGACTGGATCCCTTTTTCGGGAAACGAGGGAGAGGACTGTTAAGAGGAAGCTAGATAATGAAGTGATGCAACTGGACGGTTCCACCCACCGACTAAATGAAAATGTTGTAAGCATGGATATGTGAAGACAAAAGAGTTTCTAAACGATATTTGCCAAAACAACCCTCTGTTGACTTGTTGTTCATAGACAGAGTTGGGGATGTCGTTGTTTTGAACATTCCGCATAATTTATGTCTTTAGGGGAAAGAATCTCAAGAATGTGAAAAAGAACATTCCATTATGGTCATGTAATTGCAGCCGTCCTGTAAATAATGGAATGGATGAGGTATGAGCTTTTAGATATTTTTTATAAAGCATGCAAATCAAACCTCACATTGGTGAACTACAGACACATCAAACTGAAAGTACCTACGAAAATTTTATCCACCTTTGTCATCGAAGCGACAAACGGTCATCGACCGTTTGGGGTAAACAAGGAAGAATGACAGGAAAAATAAGCAAGGTTCTCATGATCGTCTGCAATGTGGCTGGACAATACAGGAAGCAGCAGTATAGTAGAACCAGTCACTGCCCGTACCTGATCTATGGAACGAGCTGCCTCCTGGAATTCGCATGATCACGAACTTCACCTTCTTCATGTCACACCTGAAAACATATCTCTTTCAAGAGCACTATAATGATGGTTTCTACAATTTTTTAGATTTTATGATGTTCTGTCGTGTTGGTTTTTAGGTTCTAGCTTCAATTGGAATTTTCACTTTTTAGCATTCAAATTGTAGATTTTGTAGTCAATCTGTTTTATCGCTTTACTCTTCACCAGTGCTTTTAATCGTTTTTCGATCTCATATTCCTGTATGTATCTGTATATGGTATATGTATTTACTGTTTTAGATTGTTTGTAAAGTGCACAGATGCATCGCGCGTAGTGCGCTATATAAGATTTGATTTTCATTACATTACATTACTGCCATTAGGAAGGCCATAACTTAAGACTACCAATCAGCTAGAGAGATTTAAAAAAAATCAACTAGATGGGTTTTAAAGCAGCCAGAAATGACTATAATTGGAAAAAGGTATTAATGGAATGAGGGGAAAAGGGAGGAAGGGCTTATGAATGTATACCCAACTGGATTTCCCTTTTTAACTTACATTTTCATTACTCTGCGAGTCTTCATGTGGATCGATCAGAATTTTCCTGACCCGTCTAAAGCTCATGTTATCCTGGTCCTTGGCTACTTTCTTTGTTCTCTCGATCAGCTCTTTGATACAATTGTTTGACCGGTCTCTGGTTAGGAAAGGATGCTACCAAACAGAAAATAAAAATATAAAATAAAACAAACACAGATACAGGGAGAGGTTTCCAAAGGCAAGTGGGGAAGAGGTGTATTAAAAAAAAAACACTTTCAATTATGTAATTTTAGTTTATGTCTGAAATGTTGACCTGGCTGTATGTGACTGTTAACACGTTTAATCCAATAATATGAGTATTGAGTTCAAGAGAATGAATTTCGTTTGAACTCTGGATACAGTTTTTAACAAAAATGCAAGCTTTTTCACTTTAACAATGAAAGAGGAAAAAAAAATACCCTTGACAAATCAGGCTGTTTCTTCACCACTGCATATTATAACCATATATGTAACTCATTCCAGCACTTTAAATGCCATTTCCTTGAAAAAAAAGGTACTTTACTGAAGTGTGCCAAGTTGTTGTGGGTTTTATAACAATAATCATCATAATAATAAAATAATAATAATAATCAGACAGTTATTTTTAAATTTTGTAATCACCCTTGTTATCAGCCTAATTGATAAATCACCATCGCAACTCAGCTCAAAGCTCTACATATATACATGCAAATTAGGTGCATCTTCTGCCATTGAAATATCACAGTTTCTTGAGACAGGACACAACTTGTGAGAACCTATATGCAATAAACCGCTAGAGATGTTACAAGAAAAAACCCATCCGGCCAACTTTAAAACCGTCGGGCCCCGAGCAATGCTTCGTTACAGTTGCATTACATGTGATACAGTCCGTTACTCGACAGTGCGGTCTTACCTGCAACAACTCGGTGGCCGACGGCCTATCGGTTGCTTCTTTGGCTAGACATACGTTGACAAAACTTAGGAATTCATCCGACCAGTCGGTGGTCGTTAGTGAAGGTGGGTCATTCTGTGCGATGTGGTAGAGAGCACTCATGGCATTCATATTAAACAGAGGTGGTTTTCTTTCAGCTGCAAATGAAAAGTTGTTGAAATTGTTTAAAAAAAAAAATATGAAATTTTGATGTTTCTACAGCAAAAATGAAAACCAATTCAAGGATAGCATACTTTTACCACAACAATGTGATTTATATAAAAAAAATAATTTTGATTTGATTTTTTTTCAGTTTGCTGAAATGATATTATTGCATCTGGCAATCGTCAAATGTTCAGTGTCTCCGACATAATCATGGCAAATATCCTGACAATAAATTTGGTTTAATTTGATCATGTGGAAAATTCATTTACCCTCCTGCACAATCTGCTAACAACAACAAACAATATGCTGACAATAGATTTGCATCAGGATGAGATGTTGCAGCAGCTGTAAACTCCACTGCATCAACGATGAATCTATATAGCTTAGATTAGACACCCAAGGATCAGGAAGCCTTACAGTAGCTTATTTGAGACCCTATCCGTGTTAGATCGTAGATGAACACCGACTTATTTCAAGCCTTCTCTTTTTGATAAGTGTTCAGAGGATAACGAGGCAGGGGTGCGAATTTGCTCCCCTTCCTGCTCCCGGGACCGTCATTTAGCGTCCCCCATCTGACAGACGAGAGAGTATGCCCCAGCATCTGACCACTTTCTCAAATACTGGGGTATGCAAAGGCACCCCATTCGACATCACTGATCGCTGATATTATCAAACGATACTAGCATAGCCTTACTATGTGTAACTGCTGCAGTGCAGCCTGGTGGCTGTATGATACAGCAATCACATCGGCATCCTACTTTAGACATGGTGCCTTAGAGGACAATTAATTAAAATAGTAAGAAAGTACTTAAACAAAACATCCAGCATGATCCGTATCTATGGCTCAATAAATTTAAATCACGGACATTGTTGTCGCAACTTCCTCAAGAGCAAATTGCCGAAGCAATGAAAATGTTGCTTTTAGGGAGTGCTAATATCTGGCTAAATTCTCTATCACTTGTAAAGAAACAAGATCCAGAATTACTCAACGCATCATTTAAAAGTCATTTCAGTTCCATTCATCCAAAATGGCTGCAAGAGTATCAACTATGGGACAGGAAGATGGAACCCGGAGAACCGCTGGATTCATTTATGACATACATCACACCCAAACAATGCACATTATTGCATTCCTGGAGTAAACAAAGGACCTCTCCGATTGAAAACAAGTTACCTTCAAATTAATAATATGTAGACCCTTTACAGGAACAAGATATTTTAGAATTTTGATGAAAATCCCAAAACTTATGTGAGTTGTAAGCTTACCTCTTTCCACTCTAGACGAAGTATAGCAAAAAGTGCTTAGGTTTTAATTTGACTACTAGTATATGATGTAATGTTTTTTTCACTTTACAAATCTGCCAATGTCATTTTTCCTGCCTGACGTAAACTGCGCGGCGACCTGGTTGACTGAGTACAGTTTACTATAAACAATGCACTATTGTAAAGAGCCAGAGTTTCCCAGGACAAAAGGCTAGATCATCCATTGTAAAAAGCAACATTTGACCTCATATGGATACAAAATATATTTCAATACCCCCTACTGGGATAATTAAGAGGAGTACCCAGCTCGGTTGTGTCTGAATGAAACTGAAACAGCTTTATCACGACAAGATTACCTGGTACTGTATGAATCATCTGATGTTTCTCATACTTTAGTTTCTCATACTTATTTATATTTAAACATTGACTACGATTTAATCTATTTTACTATTTATTTCTTACTTCTAAATTTGTTTTGGACTGTTGCGTTTTGGGCTTCTTTTTTCTTTTCTTTTTTAATTTTAATTTCTTATTTTTTTTTAGTATCGTTTAGTACAAGTGATTTTTATATTGTTGCTTTTACATTTTTTTTTATGCCTTATTGGTTCTATATATTTAATATTTTGGTTTTTGTTACTATTTGTTTTTAGGTTTTACATTTGTAAAGCGCTTTGAGCATCTTTGCTGATTATGTGCTATAAAAATATTACTTATTATTACTTATTGTTATTATGTTGAGGCTGTCCTATCAAGGTTATGCCTTGCTTTTTTGGTCACGAAATTTTTAAAAGTTCATACACAATACCTTCAAATGGGAATCTCACAGATAACAGCCAATTATTATCAAAACTTGTTAAAAGCTGTTATTTTCGGTTGATATGCGTAATACAGTTTTACACATAACGTGGACAACCATTAACTTCAAAGACTGGTCACCAATTACCAACCAAGCTATGACAATTTATTCAAATATTTGCATCCCACACAACTTAAATAGTCTTTTTATTCAATCGTTCGGTATCTATGGCTGATTGCATCGTTCGTGATCCCATTTCAGAGACATTTTTGACGCTATGTCAGATTTCCTTCAATAATTGGTTAAATGGTGGTGTGAAGACTTGCGCAAAAAGAAACGCTAATGCCGGTAATCTGACCTAGTTTCGAATGAGGTGTAACAGAAGTGTTAAACAACCACCATCGATCCCAGAAAATACACACACAGCTTGCTACCGTCAGTAATTAGACACTAGTGTACAGTCAGTGCATACAGCTGCGGTCAATACCCACAGCACAGTATACAAACAATACAGCGATGGACATCTCAGGTCCAGCTAAAGATAACAAGGTATCACGTTTTATTACTGTCTGCATTTTGTAGCAACACAAACAAAACGTCAGTTGCAAGCAACAGAAAGTTAACTTTTTCAGATGGCCGCACACAGTTTGGGGCGAGTCTTCAATGCCTTTAATCCATTGAATTTCATGCCCTTGCGATGATGTGTGCATTGTAGCTCTCCTTTCTGATCTGTTTTCTTTTGTTTTAACCACTGCTTTTTATAATTTCATTCAATTTTCTTACTTCCTACTGTCAGCATCCTTCTTCCATCACTCCATCACAAAGTGTTTAAGGTCTACGGACACATACAGTATACTGTCCTAATAACTCTAATAGGCATTAGAAATCATGAAAAAAAATCTGCAAAATCCATCAACGGTTGACCATTTTACAAGACATTTCTCAATTCTAGTTTTATTTATGAACAACATTGTCTTAACCACTCTTATCAGGCATTAGAAATCATATGAAAGTACAAAAGCTGCAACTCCCACCAAAATCCATCAAAGATTGATCATTTTACAACTTGTAGTCTTTTCTCAATTCTAGTTTCATTAATGATAAACATTAGCTAATTATGCACATTGATGATGTTAAGGGCGTGACTGCCTAATTTTCTGTTATGCTATTCCTTTGTATTTACAACATTCATATCAAGGACTTGAACACTGAACACAGGTTTGTGGGCCTAATGCAATTTTATTTTAAATATTTTTTTGTTTTCTTTGAAAAAAGGAACATCACATTGTTCAAATATATATTTTGATATTGTAACTAAGGGTTAACTTATTAAAGGCTAAAATAAGAAATGTTGATGATCGCAACACTCCACGTCATAGTATGCACATATTGAATGAGTTTCCCAGATTATTAAAACTTTCAAATGTGTCTATTTTGGAAACGAAAAAGCTTTTCGAAACATTTCAACAGATTTTGAATGAGATTATCACACAAAACAACAAATGTACTGAATATGGGGCAAATTGTCTAGGTGTCCATAGTACTTTAACAGAATCATAACTAGCTGTTAGCAACATTGAAGCCGGCCCAATGGAGATTGTTTGTGGTAATCTCACTTCACTATCTTGTCCAGAACTGCTAAAAACACTGCCCCTTTGCTAACTGTGACGAAACTTTTTCTTCTCTCCATCCCTTGTCTACTAATCCCCTTACATCTATCTCTTTGTGTTCACCATGCTCATTAACCAGTCTGTATTCTGTGTGTGTTTTTGTCCCTTCTGTTACTGTTACTTGTCATTTAGCCTTTGAAGAAGATCCTGCTAGGATCGAAACGTCAGGCCAACTTACTTTTACACATTCTTATAAAAGCTGACAGACTTAAACTATGGTTGTTGATTTTTCCAAGAAATCAAGACTTCCTCTCTGCTTTCACTTTTGGCCTATTGACCTAAACCTATAGACCGGGCAACCTTGTCTCAATTGATCTACCGTTTACAAAACTTCCTGACGAAGAAAATCTGCCTCATAAAAGCGTAGATCGAGTTTATCTCAGTTTAAATCTGCAATGTCGGTCATCGCAGGAAGTTGATGTGACTCGAGTTAAAGTCAACTTTTTTGGTTTCTGGTTTTATGTTTGTTTTAAAGCTTCAGAAACTGCTTAACCGGCGAGTTTTTAACGGCTCAAACAGCGTTGTCATAGTTACAGAGTAAACTTGCAAGATACAAACACAAACAAATCTTTAATGACCTTAGTCTGCATTTAGTTGCAATGTTTAGACGTAACACCTTCTGAACTTTCTACGACAGCAGTTTTCTTCACATGAATGTATAAATAGAGACATATCAGCATTCCGTTCTGACAAATTCATTTCCCCCATCGAACGACAATCCTAATCACTTGCCAATTTGCGTTCATTTTGGTGGAGGAAAACATCAAGAGGCAGCCAATTTGTCGGCCCTTTGCGCCCTTTTGAATTTTTTATGCAGAATTATTTAATGTACTTGTTGACGCATCTTCAAAGTTTAGAGATACGACATTAGTTTTTGGATGACTGGGGTATTAAACACAAGAGAGAGAGATTGACATAAAACACTGACCTAATTCTACGCATGTGATCCCCAACGACCATATATCCACTTTGCCGTCATATTGTCCTTCATCCATTGCTAATATAACCTCAGGAGCCATCCTGCAAGTAAGAAAGGAAGAAAGAAAAGAAATTCAACAAAAAAACGTAGAACCTCGAAACAGCGAACAGGTTTACCCTCTGGGTGGGTGTAAATGATCGTCAGCAGATGAATTAAAGTTAAAATGATGCAAATGTGTCAAATAGATTGCATTGCAACATATATCCTACGAACGACAATACCAGTTGCTGTAGATCAGGGGTGGGCAACCTACGGACCACAGGCCACATGCGGCCCACCAGTGATTTTTTTGCGGCCTTGAGATGTCTCAAGAAAGTGAAAAAAAAATATATATATTTTACATCATCACAAAAAACAAGCTAGCTGTTTAGATTTTATCGGCACTAATGATGCTGTCAGGTACAGTAGGCCTATTATCCCCATTAATTATCAACTGTACTGTATTTACATTATGTTTTTGTGAATACAGATTAAGTACACACACCAATTGCTTGAAAGTCCTCGGAATCAAAGCTTTGCAATCAACAGCAGGTCATTGGTTAGGTGCGGCCCAGTCAATTTTTCACTCCTTATATCTGGCCCATTTATTCAATAAGGTTGCCCACCCCTGTTGTAGTTTGATGATTCCATCACTTAGACTATACGAATAAATACTTGAAATAATCCCCAAAAACGTGTCAGAGTGAAACCTCAACGGTAGGATAGAAACTAACAACCATATCCACAGATAATGCCCTGAGATTTAAAACAACAAATTAATTATTATGCCTTATACTTTTGGGTCTCTTTGTTTATTACCAAAACAAGGATAATACAACTGACAATGTAACATCACTTAAAGCAACACAACCCTAATTAACAATCTAAAAGATTGTGCTCTCAACAGGGCTTTTCTGCCCATTTCTTTCATCGTCTTTTTTTTACTCCTGTAAAGATGGCCAAAGTTCGTTAAGTAATGATAGAAAACTTCTTTTTTCTTTTATGATCAGAACAGATATTCATTCAACAAAGAGAAAATATATCACATAATTTTTATCTTTTTAACACGAAACTCTTTTACGATCGCACTTACCAATATGGAGTTCCTACGAAAGAGTTTGCTGGACTGACCAGAGATGCTGACCCAAAGTCACCTAATAAAGACAAAAAAAATTTATCACAATCAGAACAAAGATTAAAATTTGTTATCTTTTATACAGTACCCCTCTTCTTACCCCCCCTCTCCCCCCATTTAAGGTGGAAGAATATTTTGCAGGAAAAGCACCAAGAACAAAAGCTTTTGTTAAAAAAGCATTGTTTGTGTCCATCACCAGTTCATCATAGCATCATCACCATTGTAAATCCAACTAAGGAAATCATTAACCCATTTCTACAGCTCTCTAAAGGTTAAAGAAACGAAAGTATACACGGTTGGTGAGATGTTCGGTATTCGTTCTACAAGTTCAGCGCTAAACGCATGACGCCTAGTGATGCTATCATATTACCATATGGCCTTTGTTCTGATAAATGTTTCACAAACCTAAACGATGTCACAAAAGTCATGCTTAAAACAAATTGTAAACGCAAACATGAGGAACTGCTTCAAAGGCAGTCACAGTATTTTATTTATTTATTTATTTTTATTTTTCTAATTGCATGGTACACATCAGAGGTTTTACAGCTTTCACAGGGAGGACCAAATCAAGGAAACCATTTTTTAAATAATTCGCTGCAACAGATGGTACTATAAGGCACAACAACTAGGCTGCTCGGTATGTATGCAATTTTGGCTCGGTTGGAAATGTGTCGTCTCCTTTTGTGAGAGCGATGGAAATCATAAAACTTACTGGTTTATATATTTACGAGTGACGAGCTTACCTGTCTCCTCACAACCTTAGCACCTCATTCTACCGTGTCTAGTATGCCCTGGTAATCTTTTAACACTGTGCACCCTCAGCGACCGGCTCCTCCGGTCGGTGCCCTACTCAAAAACGAACACATGGGCATGGGTCGCACACTATAAACAGCCCCCAAACTCCCTTCCTTTATATAAGAAAGGTTACTTATCAGGCTGTAAAAGACTGTAGAACGTTCTGAAATCCCAAAGGATGTATAGAAGGTAAAAATCCAATGTATTCCGGGCAATTTCCGTAAGATTTTATATCCACTACGAAAACGTATGAGGAGCCGGTCGCTGAGGGTGCACAGTGTTAAAAGATTACCAGGGCATACTAGACATGGTAGAATGAGGTGCTAAGGTTGTGAGGAGACAGGTAAGAGAGGAGTGAAGTAAATAAGCGAGTTACCTAATTTGACAGTTCCGTTATCCTCCAGTAGGATGTTACCGGCCTTTATATCCCTGTGTATTCTGTCGTTGTTGTGTAGGTATTCCAGGCCCTGTAAGGCATCGTCACATACGGCTGCTATCTCATCCTCTTGAAGAGGTTTCTTCAAAACTGCCATGGAAACAGAATCGGAGAAATATCGTCATAATCATTTTGTTCTATTGTGTTATTCCTATTAATGAAGGTGGGATTGGGTGAAAGGATTGACTAAGAGCAAAAAAAAAAAAGAAGCCTCACAGTTGTAGCTTGAATGTCATCAGTATTTACACCAAAATATGCTAGATAGTTAGATAATGGTCACCAGTGCTCACATTTCAGTAAGCTGTTTTCTGCCACTTGTAAAGTACGCACCCACAGTGAGACACTTATTCATCTATTTTGACAATCCTCGATGGCTGAGAATATTTTGCTGAATCTTAAATTTCAGGAAAGTACTTTATCAAACTGCTAGCAACTTTAAGCTGCATGTTTTAAACTTGGGGGCCCTTTACTCATGATCTTATGATGCTACTTACACCATACAGATCAGTTTTCGAGCCAAAATTCAAAGCCGTCCATTTGCCATGAAGAAATGTGGACTGCATAACAAAGCAAGAGGGGCAACCAAGGGTGGTGCAGAGATAAGCAAGTTACGATGGATGTATTGATGCTGGCACAGTTTGCTAAAGATAACTCTTATCTTTGATGACAGGTTTCCCACCAGTCATCACTCCACTTCCCTCCCCCCCCCCACATGAGTTCTTCCCTCAGTCACTTCTTCCTCTCCACCACCCCCACCTCCCCCCTCCATCCCCTGCAGCTCCTTTAAGGCTTTGATACCCATTGGGTTGTAAATTAAAATCTCACATGCTATTTATGAGTTGATGTTTTTAGCTTACTCGTACAGTATATACTATCCTTGAAGTCACAGAATTAGCATTCAAATTATGAACATTGCCAACAATTTTGTTAAAAACTGAACCCTGGGAATTCCCTCTTAATCCTGTTGCTTGCCAAACCACAAAAATACTGGGTGTAACACACCGCCACAGGAAACAATCGACGACGAGTTGAAATCGAAACCATAAACTACATGTTTATGTCGAGCATTGACAGTATTTTGGACGGTGGGAACTAATCTTGTCCAGCGTAGATAAGAAAAAATATATCCAAGAGTTTAAACCTATTTGTATTGCTGAATCAGATAGGGGCCTAGCAACCAAATTCATGGTTGTTCCAAAACCTGGGAAATTTCACTTGAATGATTGCAAAACAGGATGTTCGTCAGTGTTGTATCAGTGTAGTGTCACCATGTAACAGATGTGTTCATATTAAACCCAAGGGATAGAAGACACTGTGTTTATTATTATTTATTATTATTATTTAAACATTTCTAAAGCGCACATATATATGTAAAAACATAAGCTATGGCGCTGTACAAACTTAAAAGAGTAAAGGTAAAAAACTTAACTTATACTTATTACTGCTGAGGTTCCTTCCATATAAATTTATGCTGAAAATGACACAACTTAAAGAAGCTGATATGTTCATTAAATGTGCAGTAAAAAAGTATCAGAATACAGTATAAAGCTCTCCAGTTTTTTAACAAGTGGTGACCTTAGTCACACATTCATTCCACTGCAGGGGGGGGGGATGGAATCTGACCCCACATGACCCCTCATGATCCCACTATGTTATGCAAAACACAACATTTTATAACCATATCTACTATGACAACTGTGAATCACATGCTATTTTCTTACTTGTTAGATGAGAAAGGGGATTGGTGGGGGGGGGGGATTGGTGGGGGACTGATGTCATATGTAATAAGCAATGCAACAAGGAACTCACTAAAAATCCTACACTGACTAGAACGAAACTGGTTTGAGGTCTGGGAGCATTCCTTGGTTATCCCATCACACTGTATCATGGTCTTACACAATGTGACATCAACCTCAAATAAGCGAAACCTATTAAGTATATATGTTGTAGCCTCGGTACTGTATGAAGTGTACAACATCAACGTCATTCAACATTCCTCGCATGCATTATTAAACTCCCTAACATGAATGTCTTTTACACACAAGGTCAAATGTTTATTATTATCATTATCATCATTATTATTATTTTAAGGCCTTACCTTCTACGATATCTGACGCAGAACCTATACAGTACTCCATAGCAAGCTACAAAAAAAAAAATGTATATATAAATAGATAAATATATAGTTTTGAGCATTTCAACTG
Organism: Apostichopus californicus; assembly: GCA_020650975.1. Classification (NCBI taxonomy): domain Eukaryota; kingdom Metazoa; phylum Echinodermata; class Holothuroidea; order Aspidochirotida; family Stichopodidae; genus Apostichopus; species Apostichopus californicus. The sequence continues at coordinate 17,194 of JAIPMN010014092.1, read as the reverse complement.
TATAACTGACCACTGCTTCTTCAGCACAATAATTGAGTTAGCATTTCAGTGGTACCTGCTGTTAATTCTATGCAACATGCAAGAACAATATCTTATTACTGAACTTTTAATAACTGGGAAAATAACATGTCATTGCATGTCATTGCATAACGAAACTGTCTCATTTCCTGTGCAGGTTAAGAAAGTATAGTATAGTGACAATTTGTCAATGAAACATCGTAATTGCAAAGAATTACAGATGTAATTTCTGAAAATCTTCCAGACAAATTAAATTATCTATGAAAATATGACGGAGGAAACTTCACAAAGGTTACACAGTCCTCTTTCTTTCCCCCATCTGCTAAAAATCCCTGAATCTGAAAAAACTGTTCAAAATATTAAAAGAGTTTATTCACAAGTAGAATTTGATACTTATTACTATTCTCTATTAATTTTTCTCTATTAAACTATGTAAAGCAAATCAGAAACAACCAACACACAACTAGCAGATGACCAGCAACTTTGAAAGGCAAGACCAAATGAAAACTAAATATTAAGTATGGAAAATCATTAAAATACTGACATTTTTTACTCAGATGAAATGAGACATCCCCTCAACCTTGAATCAATTTTAGTTTTGAAGTTAACGAACGGTATAAATTATTATGAAATAAATATGCATTTAGGCCAAAGGTCCATGGTTGTGCAATACATAATGGACCTTAGTCACAAAAAGTCAAATGATTAGGAGATTAATGGCAAACTGTAAAAGAACAAAGGAACTATTTGATGAAAGTATTCAAAGTATATGAACCATGAAAACTCTAACATTGTTCACTCAGAAAGATGGAGCATTTCCCTTAGGCTTGCATTCAACTTATCGTTGAAATTATCATTGAAATTATGCAGAAGGAAAATATTATTATTGCTTAATTAACATATTCATGAAGGTCGAAGGTCAATGAAACATGTATGGACTGTGTGATTTACACCTACCCATGCAGTCTGTTCTCTCAGGTAACATCCCTTGTACTGGATACAATTCTTGTGTTTGACTTGACGAAGGAATTTAACCTCCTTGATTATGTCTTGCCATTTCTGAAAAGATAGGCCAAAAAAAAATGCCAAAGAAATGCAAATTATACAAAATTTACACTACATACTGTATAATTTGGCAAAAATTGATATTAATAATAAAGTCAACAAAACCGATGAAAAATGCCTCATCTTCAATTAGCACTATATTTTTCCAAAAACATTTGACATACATAAATTGGCTTGCCAATTATTGGAATTACATGATAATTTGCAGTTTCCTCGAAAGATGGTCACTTGGGGGGGGGCAGATCCCCAGTGCCTACCGTATGTAAAAGGAGAGGTACAGATGAGGTAAACCAGAATATCTGTCAAATATTGGTAATGGATTTTAACATTCCAAATGATGCTTTCTTACAGAACATGTTCTCTTCTCTCTCTATATCTCTCTTTTTGTGTTCTGTCTATTGGGTTCTTTCCCTACTGCATGTCTATTGTATTTAGGCAGGGCTCATGTTTACAATCTCACCCCGACCTTCCCTCCAGTCGCTCCACATATCAACCTGTGCATGTCTTATTTCTTTTTTTTACATACAATTCCTATTGTCTTGTTACACACCAAACGAATTTGACATGAACACATTTGATCGAAGCAAAAACTCTAAAATCTTTCTTGAAGCATCGTGACAAATACAAAGCAGTTTGGTATCTCGCCAATCCAAATTACCCTTTTTGCACTCAGTTTTGACACTGTTGTCTAGGTCAGCACAGCAATGAAGGGACCGCTGAGCACCAAGTGCACTGGAAAACTATGCCGTGATGAAAAGGACGTTCTATAGAATACAATGATTTGGAAAACGGGGCCACAGGTAGGTAGCAATACAGGATATACAAATCAGGATATACAGAGCACCACAATTACTTCCTTTTTAGTTTTCTAAAAGGAACCACCACAGCAACTAAATTCTTGGACTTCTGGTTGACTATTAAATCTGGAAATGGGAATATATATGAAGATTCTTGGAAAAAAGGTCCAATTTTCCATGGAAAATAGCTAATCTTTCATGGGACTTTAATGACAAAACCTTTCCTCGTAAACAAGAATGTTGAATTCACTTCCATGATTCTTTCTTGCACATTTTCTATTTCCCTCCCTCTCCCCTTGTTTTTTTTTTTTGCTTTTTCTTTCTCTCTGCACACTCTTGAAGCCTTTTACACATTTGAGAAAGCAAAGAGGAACTGAAACAGCAAGGCAATCACATTGGTAGTTTGGACGCACTGCAAGGGCAAAGCAAGATTGTACACTCTACACTCGGGGGATAACACACCCTATATCTCCAGTTAATTGCCCTCCTCATTTCCACATAAAGAAGTGTAGGAGAGGTCCACACAAGGTGTAGGAGAGGTCCACATAAGGAGGTGGGATAGAGGTCCACATAAGGAGGTGGGGTCAGAGGTCCCCATAAGGATGTGAGGGAGAGGTCAGCATAAGGAGGTGAGGGAGAGGTCCACACAAGGTGTAGGAGAGGTCCACATAAGGAGGTGGGGTAGAGGTCCACATAAGGAGGTGGGGTTAGAGGTCCCCATAAGGCTGTGAGGGAGAGGTCAGCACAAGGTGGGGGAGAGGTCCATAAAAGGTGTGGGAAAGGTCCACATAAGGAGGTGGGGTAGAGGTCCACATAAGGAGGTGGGGTCAGAGGTCCCCATAAGGCTGTGAGGGAGAGGTCAGCATAAGGAGGTGAAGGAGAGGTCCGCATAAAGAGGTGGGGTAGAGGTCCCCATAAGGCCATGAGGGAGAGGTCAGCATAAGGAGGTGGTGAAGGTGCTGTAATAAACTTACGTCAGATGATGATTTCCCATTGTAAGACATTTTCTTGATTGCAACTCCCTCTGATGTTTTGACATTTCTTGCCTGCGAACGAAAACAGTAATGAAACGTTAAGTCAGATTTCAAGCAGAAATCATGCTTTGATCCATCTTTGAGAGTCACCCTAGCAAGAGGATAATCCCTTCCGAGGTGCTGTATATTTGGGACTCCCTGGAACAAATTGAAACTGGTCCAGAGGGCTCAATTTCTATCACGCTACAAACTTGTGACCACTTATTAACATCTTTTGAACTAAGTCTTGATAATATGCACATTCCAGCATAACATTATAATTAATACCCTGGATGTCATACCGTGTCAATAAGTTTCAAATGAACCATTCAGTTGTATGTTAGTCTAGGCTTGGCAACTCCTAAAATGTTGGAGTTGAGAAATCGCTGCCCTAAAAGTCATGACTCTGAGAGGATTCAAGATTCAGTCATAAATCATACAAAATACTAAACAAAGTCAGTTTATATTGTACCTATGTATAGCAGACTGTACAGTACTCACTAAAGATATACTGATATAGGCCTAATAAAAGCAAATTACTTTCCTTCTCAGAAACTGTCAAAGTGTTGGGATTTTAATATACATCACATTTTTCTCTCACAAACTACAGGAATTGGCCTCATACTATATAAAATCAGGAAACTCCCAAAAAATATTTTTTGTCTCTATTTTTTTTTATCTTTATGAAAATATTCCTGTCACAGAAATTTGGAAAAATAGTGAGGAAAATTAATGGTTTTCAAGGAAAGGTTCAAATTCATTTCTACCCAAAACTACTGGGTCATCAAAAAATTAAGAAATTGGGTTTATTTCAATTTTTTTATATTTTTATAAGGAAGAAGCAGTCCTCTCATGTAAACGAATGATTCCAATATAACCCTGCTTTCTACCGTGATAAGAACCTAAGAATGCTTTAATACAGATAAAACTGTGCACATCACTATAAACCTGATGGAAACCTTGAAACTCTGCAAAACAAGTTGGTTGTAGGTTCCATTTAATAATATAGCCAGCTTCCATTTCCTGTGAGATTCCATCAATCTCTTTATAAGAAGTTCCTCAAGAACACATTGGTTTGAAGAAATGTGGTACAATTTTAACCCAGGAGTCTCATGTGGACACATTTGCATAACAATAATGATGTCACATTACCACTTAAAAATAGAAAAATAGCAATTTTGACCTAAATGTAACAAAGTTTGGAAATCCTGTCTTGATTCAATAAACAAACACCTGGATAGAGAAATGTGTTTATTGACCTCATTTTCTGTATCAACAATGTGAAATACTTGAATCCAGCGCTAGAATGTTAACGGGAAATTTAGCTGAATTTTGTGTTCGAATACTATTCCTTCCTCTCAGCTATTTCGTTACAAAGCCTACTTATTGCCTCATCTTTTCAAGCTTCCAATTCAGACAAAAATGACAGACTTTGGAAATTTGAAAGATTACGCTTCTTTGCACATTTAACTAATCAGCCATTTGGTGAGAGGAGACAGGTAAGGGGGTACATGTTATGCAAAATGTACTTACAAAGTATACAGCACCAAAACTCCCGTGTCCAATTTCTTGCAGCTCTGAGAAGAGCTTCTCTGGATCTTCATCTGTGAATAGGCTGGCGACATCTTGGTCCTTGATTTGACTGACTCGGGTGGGAAGGGGCATGATTGGGTGGTCCTAACGGGGTGTCAATGGGGTATTGAGATTAATCCAGACAGAAATGTAGTAAGAGAGGCTGTTTGTAAGGACCAAAAAAAAAATGTGCCAGATAATGTTTAAAAAAAAAAATATGTGGACTGAAAGGCACCTGAAGCAGGAATGTTCCTAACTTTGAAAAGGAGTAAAATTGAGGACTTCAGTTCTTGAAATCCACCTGTGTATATTCTTTCTCCGCCACATCGCTAGCGGAATGTTTACTTTTGCCTAATTCTGTACTCGGACTTGGAAAAGATGGCTTTCAATTGGTCACGCTCGAAGGTCTGACTCGCTCCAGGAGAGGTAACAGCACTTACAGTGGTACAGCAGCGAGGCAATGGTGTCGTTTAAAATCTGTCTGGACTATCTGTAAGAAACGAAAGCAAAAATATCATTTTCATTAGAAAGTTTAATGATTATACATTAAGAATAAATATTACTAGTATAAGTCCATTGTCTTAAGAGTATCAAAATTAAGGTAATTAACAATCTACATACTGCATAGTTGTAATATTTTCATATTGGGAGGTCACTGACCTGACGTATGACGTATAAAAACAACTTTGTGATGATGTATTATATCGTTTCATCTTTCGTTGATATGACTACAGTACCTGCATTATTCCACAATGACCTATCTTACTACGTATTGTGACAGGCTGACAGTTCATCAATTGTACATTATATAGTACATGTAAGTCACCCAACGGATGTATTGAGTACAGATAAATATTAATTTTAAAATTTTGATGGACCTGGAAATGGGTCAGTTCTACTTGCCAAAATGTCATTTGAATTCTCCCTTCAAAGTTTATTGAGCACTATGTATGTTTTATGCATAATTTCCAGTGCTTGATGTTATTATAGCTCACAGCAAACACATTATATACTTAAAGGTTTACAACATTAAGCATGCACGGATGTGTACATGTACAATATTGTGCTGCTTACACATAATGGTTAATTGTACAATGGCAGTACTGGACTTGCTAATGTCTAAAGCAATTCCAAATGGACGCTGCCCTGTCACTGTCCCAGGTACGACGTGGCGAAACTGAGGTACTGTAGGTCGGCTTTTGTACAGAGTAAACGTGGTGTTAAGGTTGCGAGGAGACAGGTAAGCGAGGAGCGAAGTAAATACTGTATGCTCAGTAATACAGGAACACTATTCATAAGTGAGATGCCTGATCAACCATTTTTAAACTAAAATGATGAAACAACCATCAGCTCGCAATTTAATAACCACTCACAATGCATTTCGGGATATTAACAGGCAATTTTCCACTTTCACTTCTGTAATATAAGCTACAGTAGCTATTCTTTATGCACTGTGCACTGTACACACTGCAAACACATTTGATTGTTTGAAATGAATTGCACATTAAAGTTATCCATCCACCTTCTGACAACATTTTTTCATCTAGGTCAACATTAAAACAGGAATTTACAAAAGCAAACAAGGCAGGGATTTGCTCATGCCGGGCGGCTGGCAGCTGGGCCCGGCAGTTCTGATTGCCGCCAAGCACACACAGTATTTTAAACATTTCCGCCCAGCACTATTTTTGATGATTAAGTTAACAACTTTTACCATTACCAAAATAAGGGAGAAGGGAAGGTAACAAAATACTATTCCATCTTGCTTTCCTTCTAATTTACAAGTAACAAAGTTTGACAAGTCATTATCTATGAAATGTTAGATAAAGACTTATCATTAAAATTTGAGGTGAAGCATACTTCCAAAGACTGACAGCTGCCTTTTTTCCTTCCTTTTCTCTTTCTATAATGTCAACTTCGCTAAACAGTACCTAGGGAACTCAACGAAAGTTCCCACATGATGCCAGGATGAGTATTATCTTTTAACAGGACTCAGTACCTACTAACCCACCTACAGTACCTTAGTAGACGTTTCAAACAGCAGGTCGATGAACCGCAAATGTGTGACCCCGGTAGCTACAGTAACCTAGATCACGAGATGCTGTTATTGTCTATGTATGTTCAGTAACAAGAACGAAGATGAGTCTACAAGCATAGAACTATACATTAGTCATACCCTCAGAGCCTGATAAAAAATATCTTTTAAGATACAGAAATATAATGGACAGTTTTAAACAGTCATTTTTTTATTAAATTGAGTCATGAGTCATGAAGTAAAAAATGATGAATTGTCAAACATCATGCAGTAATATCCTGTTGATTTTGGAACCATGTTTAAAAAAATATCAATTCAAAATGTTCTGAGTTCACTGACCTACAGCATGACCTACTTGTAATGTTCTCTTACAAGTTTGGAAGGATCTCAAATTGATATTAATTTGCTGTTTCTTGGTTCAATAACCTACCTATACATGACACTCAGATCAGTGTAACCCAGTGCCAACATTCTAGACAACCTTCCAAGGAACTAATGTCAAGTCTTTCACTAAAGTGAATCCAGAAAGCTTGAAATACGCCAATCTTCTTAGTAATTCTGTTTTGACATGCTGGTTGACAAACTCCACAGCAAAGGACAATAGCCTACTATTCCTACCTTTAATAGTCTCTACTGCACGTGTCAAGTACTTTGCTACTGCACATCAAACAGGCCAGTTAGTTGGGGGTCTGACACTGAACTTTGAAACAGGCCTTTAACTTCTGGAAATTTTTTTGCATTTCATAATTATGTGTAAACTATCAACTCGCACTCTGCGGGTCGTTTTCCATGAAATTCACTGACATACCATTACATTTCCTAAATTGTTTATATGCAGCTTAAAACAGGAAGGGTGTGATGTCCTTAAACTGTGAATTCACAATGCTAAAGTTCACCCAACAGATGTGGTTTCTGTGAAAATCTGTACTGTAGAGAGCTACTCAAATAAATACTAAATATGTATCAACTGTAGACTACTTGTACATCAGTCATATTGACTCAAGGGCACACACACACATCTGAGGGTCAAAGTCTAGGTTATGAGATAAAGATGATTGCATTACAAAACCATAGTTATATATGGTACATACCTATAGATACATAACTGTTATGCAATGCAATGACAGATATTATACCATTGAAGATCACTGAAGTTATCATGGTTTCATTTATATAAAGAACAAAAAAAACATAAGTTCACGAAACATTCCAAAGCTTACTGGTTTGGATATTTACAAGTGACAAGCTTACCTGTCTCCCCACAACCTTAGCACTCTCATTCTACCGTGCCTAGAGCGAACTGGTAACCTTTTTAACACTGTTTGCCCTCTACGTCAAGACCTCTCCGGTCAATGCCCTTCCTTCTCATTCCACTAACAGAATATATAACTTGTTCAAAACATAACTGTACTGCATAATAGCCCATACTAAGAATTGCATACATACCGCACAAGTGTGTATGGTATAGTATGTGAGTAACATACAGATTTAGTGAACATATATACATTACAGACATTATATTTTTAGTAGGTACAGTTAATTACTAAGTAGAAAGTTGCCATTTTCCCATGAATGAGTCATTCCTCCCTTTGAATACAATATACTTAAACTTAAAATGTAGATTTATGCAAATTAATACTGTTTCATTAACAAACTATTCCAATTAATGCCCATGTACAGTAGATGCAATGAATCACTGCTAGTGTAGAATTGATCAAAATGTAATACAGATCATCTTTTCAGGAACCATCGACTTTCCTTTAATGCGGTCGGACATATGTGACCACAATATCGTAGCAAACTTGATGTGAAAATATGTACAGTTTTAAAGTCACACTGATACAAACTGTCATTAAAAATCTCAAACAAATCATTTCTTACTCATTGTCCTTGCAATCTTGACCTTTAAATTCGGAAATTAACAGAATCAATGTAAACACTCCTTTTACTGATGAACAGTATTGAACACACTCGAGGGTTTCCATCTTCCATTTTTAAGCTGTTCTTTTCAGAGTGTTTCAAAATTATACATCCTGACCTCTTTATAAGGAAAAGCTCGCTTGGATTTCTTTCTCCTTTCCAGCTTCCTGCATATTACCGAAGCAACTATATGTAACTTAGGAAGTCCCAACGGTCAGTTGACAAAACGTCCAGAGTTTCTCTGTTTCAATGGTGTCTTTAAAATACTACTAAACCAGTGGCCACAATATTGTCTACTGTACAGATAGAGACCCTATGTTAAGCCCAAGCACCACGTACTAGGCATGCTCAACTAATACACTAGTAGCACTGTAAGTAAAGGGATTGAAAGAGCCGGTACTTGGATCTTAAACAGATCTGGAATTTACAGCACTATAGACCATGTACACATTCTTGTCACTCAATCTTGAATTTTGGCAGTACACCTGTGTTCAATAACTACTGTACTGTGTTTACACTGTGTCACAATTACGATGGGATTGAACAAAATGAATATTCATGAGCTGTGCAATAGACCAACGAAAAATGAGGACTCTTGTGAATATGTAATAGTCCTAACTACTGTATGTACCAGTATATTATCCTAAGTGATCATGTATGGTAACAATAAAATGATAAGTTATACGGTATGAGGAAGGAAACTATGTTTAGTTACATAGAAAACAAAGTTATCATGAAAGAATCATGGACAATATGATTTTGATACATGAAGAATGGATTGAAGAACTACAGTACTATTTTTCCAATATCACATCTAACTTTTCAACTGTATGGGTCCAATATCACATCTAACTTTTCAACTGTATGGGTCTTATTTCACAAATACCAGACTATTTCAGACTATACAGATACATGTATTTTTGCAGGCTGCAAGAATAATGTAATACATACTGCACTTCTAAATATTCATGAATCCAAATGACATGTATTATGGCTGTCACGCTGTGTATCTGTCAGGTATTTTTAAACTTCTGGTGAGGCATCTTACTCTTTCAATCTCTGGGATCTACAGTACTGTAGACATATTACAAGACTTATGAACAGTATAAGATCCTAACCTGATTATCAGGTAAGGAAGGTATGAACTAGATCCATCCATAGGAGCTCATCGAGATTACGACCACAGCCAAAACATTGACTCAAAACCGCAGTGGAACACTGGCAATGTCAGCTGGTTCAGACATAGCACCTGCACTGTTCCTGTCTGTAACCTTTCTGTATGTGGTAAATCAGCAATAAACCATTCACTGTAATGTCTTACCACAGCACAATGATACCAACTATTGTAAGGAGGGCATATATTTCACCTAAGTTGTGTCTATTCAACAACTGTGTTTCTCAAATGAATAATGCTGTCAGTTGTGTACGGTATATAATGTGTACAAAAACTGTGTCGCAGAATCTGTTAGTACTGTAGCCTAGTCTCCTGGATAGGCTTGTGAAAGTTTAAGACGGACTTTCGCGAAAAGTACTGTACTTTGACAACTTGCCAGTCTTTCAAAGTCGAATATTACCTATTGGTGGTTCTTCCTTTATAACTTTCCAATTCTGAGTTGTCTGAGTGGTAGTATGTGAAGTATCTGCTGATAATTACTCTCTATGTATCAGACTGTGATAGATACATGTGTAGTTAGGTAGATGGGAAAGTGCAGTTGTAGAATGGAGACAGGTAAGAGAAAAGCGCCGTAAATCTTTCCAATTCTGAGTGGTCTGAGTGATAGTATGTGAATTATCAGCTTAAAATTACTCTCTATGTAGCAGTATGTAATATATCTGTAGTCAGGTAGATGGGAAAGTGCAGATGTAGAGTGAAGACAGGTAAGAGAGGAGCGATGTAAATCTTTCCAATTCTGAGTGGTCTGAGTGATATTATGTAAAGTATCGGCTGATAATTAGATATGTATCAGACTGTGATAGGTTTTACAGTAGTATCTGTTCCCTAACATGTTAACTGCACATGTACAGTACATGTACAGTGTAAAGAGTAAAGGATCCCCCATTTGCTGATAACGGAAAGTTTCATACTGTTACCAGTTGAGATTTTGACCTGTTGTGCAAACATCCTCCATGGTGTAACTCCAAACTACAGTAGCTTATCCCCCTAGCAACTGCAGTGGTCGACTGAGAAATGAGAGCAATTATTCCACAAAATTTTTGCAGGATATTTTTCTTTAGACATAAATTGTGTACAGAAGCACTCAATGTCGCACAGTTTGTATACAGTGGGGTGACCATGTACAAGTTAAAAGCGCTTATAATAGGTAATTCACTACGTAGATTTCCTCTGCTCTGTTTTTGAGCTCCAAAACAGGAAATCAGTTCAAATCAGTAGTAGCATGACACAGCATGGTGTATAATCAAAGGATATAAATATTGCCACCTCGGAGATGACACTATTGTTGATGGCACAAAAGCCGCTTGGCGGAATAAATAGTAACTAGGTAAATACTTCTAGATCCAACCACAAACAGAACAAATTTCAATAGACATTGAGTTTTTGCCCTGCAAAATTATTTTGTTACTTGGCCAATGAGAAAGAATGTTTTTAAGTCAAGTCACAGGTGGGTATTACTGTGTATATTAATAACACATCTATTGTGGGCTTCTTCAGATTCCATAAACTACGGTATCAAAGAAATTTAAGCATGTCAACAGAACTCCTATAAAGTTTTTATACTTTTCATTTTCCAGAAGAAGACTGAGTAACACTATGAACTGCTAAAATTGGAAATAACTTTATATTGCAAATATGCCTGAATATATATCAAAATTGGTACAAGCATTGCATGCTGTTCACACTCAAAACAGTCTTTTGATATATGTATAGGAAGTTTAAAACGATTTGGCGGAATGGTGTATATTTAGGTTAACATTGGAATAGCTGTACTGGTGTAAGTCTGTTTGTTTAAGTATCCACAATATATCATTTGAGATATATGTACAAAGCCTCTAGTCTAAACTTACTGCAGCTTAGTACAAATCTTTCAAACAGCATCATGGGTCACTAAGCACACACACACACACACTGTGCTGAAGCATGTCATTGGTACCAACTGCTACATGCACAAAAAACCTGCTGCATAGTACCAAACAGTACCAGGCTAGATAAGTCTTTGTAGCCACACATTTTGAGTTTAGGAAAATCAGCTGTTCCGAACAGACAGATTTCTTTTCCTGTAACACTGTGTGGTCTTGTCAAGGTTTACAGCGATATTCGCAGCAGTACATACATACATACCTGTATAGTATATCACAGACACAGACTGGTGTGTACCAGAGAGGTTTTCACCTGGATCTGACCAGCAACTTCCTCTGAACTTGTAGAGCTACTGTATACAGACAGCCATATCTATGTTGAATAAATATTGCTCATCAAAGACTATAAAGAGGAAAAAGGGTGTAATGCTGTTGGTCTTGTCTAGGCTTATTGTAATAAGGTGCTAGCATTGCCATACATGTGTCACAGGATGTAGGTGTCAATTAGGAATTTTTGTTTTGCTATTTAGAGATTTTTTTTCCCTATCTGACCAGCAAATTTCTTTTGACCTTCTAGCTGCTGTACACAATAGTATATATCTGCTTTGAATCAACCAAATTTATCAAAGACTTACAATACCTACAAAGAGATATTTGATAGTAGAGTAAGAAGTTTAACTTACGCATGCAACAAGTCAACAGAACTTACAGAAGCGTTACATGAAAGATGAGAAATGGGCAGTGTTTACTTATTACTTTAACAGTTACAAGTTAAGATGCGCTAATTAGGACAATGTGGTTTCAAGACTGTTTGGTATCCTCCTCTATTATTTACTACACAAAAGGTTGCCTAGATACATCTTACAAATAAGTGCAAGGATAAGACGCGATCTGAGCTGTAGCCAAGTTCTTGGATATGTCGGGCAAGTCCACGTCTACAAACAAATATATTCGAAGTACCCTTCCTCAATCAGGAGACTTTAATTGGGACAATTCAGTCAAAGAGATGCTGTGTGTGATGACAACAATGTTTACTAACATTGTTTTAATTGTCTTACAGTCTCTCCTTTACATTATTCCTAACTTGAAGTTTGAAGGCACTTTGAATTTTCAACTTCAAGTGGTATTAACTGTATATTTGGGTGGTAGATATGATTTGATATAATGCTATGCAAAACTACTCCAACTACTCTACAGTAATTGCACAGTGTTTTTTGTTTACATTTTTTTTTAATAATAGTAGGCATAAAAACTTTAACCTTGAAGGTTCCAACCACATTCGGATATGAAAAGCATCCAGATACTAATTTTTTTATACTTTACTGCAGTATATTAGCTGTTGTAATCGACAGTACAAAGGGAAATTAAAATTTTGTAAGTCCTGCAAAGTTTCGGTTTCGTTTTCCATGCTCCTAAATAAATTATACTCCCATAATGCAGTACACCAATATATGATGAGCACTATGATCCAATGTCACATGAATTTCCAAGTTTACATGACAATACTTGTATTGTCATGAACCCCCCTAGGACTAATTATAACACTAGTGTGGTCACATACAGGGTATATACTGTAGGTCGGCTAACTGCTGTGCAGTAACATACTGTATACAGTACAGTCATCACTGGCACTACACCACCAATGAACGTGAATTACCTACATGCAATTACTCAGCAAACTAAGATCTTGCTCTACAGTTATCTATATGCCCAGTTGTACCAACCTATGGAGGATAATGGAAACCCACTGAATAAATGTGAGAAACTACCATAAATGTGAGCAACTGCCATAAAAAAAAAAAATTAAAAAAAAAAAAAAATTACCAACATAAAAATTACTCAACAAGCTTGGATCTTGATCTACAGTTGTATATTTCCCCTGTTGTACCATCCAAAGTAGGAAAAAAGGAACACACTGAGTAAATGTGAGCAACTGCTATAATTTCCAAAAAAAAAAAAAAAAACCCCCCTCACTATATGTATGTCTACATAAATAGACACTCGGCAAATGCACTATTGCTACATTTGAAATCATATTACACATACCTACTGTATGGGAAACACTGTGCAAACATACAGCGGGAAAGCCACGTACTGTACTGTCTGCATTCAACAGCGCTGGGTACAGTATGGATTTATCAAGTGTAAAACTGTAATCTGTGGTTAATTGAAATACAGTGTGAAGGAATCTGGTGTACTTTTATAGAAGAATATAATGCAAAAAGGGCAAGGACGTTTCCTGAATTAAGAGGAACAAAGACAAGATACTTTGGTGCCTTTTAAAAAACAAATTTAAACTTTTAAACCAACTGATTGGCATTCATGACTTTTAGACAATGATCACCATAATATTGCTGTATAAGAGCAACAGATAATATTCATAATTACATTTTTATTTTGCAATTAATTTTAATTACAAATCTTACAGCAGAGTTGGTAGTTTATTGTAGTATAGGTCAGGTGTGGTGGATGTTCACTACAAAACAGGAACTTTTGAAATCCCCAATCCAATCTTTGGGGGGGTGGGGCACATACCTTCAAATAAATGAGAAACGTCCAAATTCAGAGTTGCTGTTATTGATATTAATAAAATACCAAGCAAAATTCATAGCTTGTCCTCACCGGGAAGACTACTATTAACACACCTCACATAAAGTCCAAAATTTTAGTGTTATTGTCAGTAACAGTATACAACCATCTGTATTCCACTCTGCAACTAGTCAAGAAACCTTAAAAACTGAAAAGGTAAAAGTTATACTGTATTATACTGAACCATAAATACTTGCTGTCAAACCATTGAGTATCACAACCTTTAGCAACCTACTAAGTAGCAAGCAGAGAGAGCCTGTTAACCTCTGTGTCAAAACTTTATGTTTACGGTTCATCATGAATGAAATCAAGTTAGCTGGAAAGCTCACACAGTGCAGCTACTGTATTGGCATGACTAACAGCCTACAATATGGGGCAACTGAATGAAATCAAACAGACAGCACAGAGGTTTGGAATTTCTGTACAGACTTACAAAGTTGCTACTGGACTGTACGACCAACTGTGGCACTTCACAAGTACACTGAACTACTTTACTACGTAGGGAGGGTTAACATGTCTACATGCCATGACCAGAGAACATTCACAAGTAGTGATACTGTCTGTAGGTATGACAAGTCTGTGACTTCACAATGTAGGTTCCTACATGTAGTAAATGGAGGAAAGAAGTGCTGGAGTGTAGAGTAGATTCAAATTAATTGATGGGATGCTTCAATGGGGATAAAGTGTACCTGACAATTCAAGGGACTATATCTTCTTTGAGGAAAGTAGAACATGTATGCTACTAATGTATCTGCAGTACATACGGTATTACCAGCATAATTAAAATTACATGAAAGGGAGAAGAAAAAGGGTGAGAAAGCCGATCTGGTAACAAAAATGGTGAAGGCATCTGATGGCAATGTCTATCAGTACAAAAGTTCACAAAGTATGATTTATTCAGATTCCAGGGAACATTTTATCTGGTACATCGCAAGGCGCAAGATGGGCAGAGGGCTGTACCACAGTTTTTGCACACAGTATAACCATACTATTTCATGTGACACAAAGTTCTAGAAACTTCAATCATTTTATTCCCTGAATGTACCGTACTCAGCAGTTACAGAAGTGCTGACAAAATGGCTGACATTGCATCCAAATCAGATTAACAAATAAAAGAAGGAAAAGAGTACAGATAGAGTTCACATTCCATTCTAAGACACGGTTGAAATTTATTCAACAAAAAAAATCCCCCCCCCCCCACTTGCTTGTTTGATAACAAGCAACATTTAAAAATGGCTATGTAGAAATTATCGGTCAATATTTATTTTACACCTACCATAGCAATCAGATCAAAAGAGACCTGTACAATATACAGCAACAACGCAAACACACACACGCACATAAACACTAACACACAGCACAGAATGATAAGGTACTATAAGACCTACACTCTGTGCAAAATTACTGCTTTGACCCCATTACAATTTTTACTGGTGGTTTTATCACACCTTCCTACAATATACTATATACCTCTATCCGGCAACAATGCTACCTCACATCTTGGTACAAAAAAAGACATAAAAACCTTGTGTTGTGTTTTGTTACTGGCAAGACTATGGATTTCAGCTCACTGTAGTGACTACCTGAGTAATTCTTCCTGTTCTAGGTACCTGGGAGAGAAACTGCCTATAACCTTCACACTCAGCTGCTGATGGAGAAAACTCTGGCTTAAACTGGTAGCAGGAGATTATGACTCTGACATGTCAAAGGTCATTCCCACCTGAACTTGCTCATCTACAGCACAGTTCTGTAACTCTAGGAGTTCTTGTGGAAGCAGTAAATTTATGCTGTTCTGAGATAATTTCAGATAAAAAATAAAAAACACCCTAAAACTGATACATGATATGATGATTGATAGCCAAAGGCTTTCTGTTTGGTGACAAGTTAGAAATCTTGAGTGGAACATAATTTGGTATTTCACATTATATGCAGCAGTTTTAAGGGTAATTCATACAAATACTGCAAATGATATGGCTCTGAACACATAAACACTCCAAACCTTCATATTGGTTTTGGTTAATTTACAAACGAGATTTTCACCCGTTACCCTACACATCTGCACTCTAATCTACCTACAGTAGCTTTCAACAATGTTTATCACTGCGTCATTCGACTATTTAACAGAAACACTTCACATTTGGTGTGAGCAGCTACATAGAGTACATCATCTGATTATAGAAATAGTAAATTTTATTTCCGATAAACAATCTGTACATGCAAACTAGACGAGGTACAGATACAATGGCTTTAAAAGTTGATGACTTGTCTTTAGGGATAAATATCAAATATGACACTTAATGGAACAAACTAATTGTACAGGTCTACATATATAGTGTACATGACATACAGACTGACATACACTACAATACCTTATGTTGGAAAAGCAACCAAATGCAACTTCGCATACAGTAAGTAGCAACACAGTACATTACTCAATGGTGGACTGCACATGTATGTACAGTACAGTAGATGCCATTACAAACAAACCTTTTACAAAAAGTTTCAAATAGCCAGCCCGGAATAAGTGATAGGTACTATAAAATCAACACACCCACATGCTTTATGGCTAATAATTGACATGTTTATCAGTACTTATACTGTATTGGGTTTGTAATCAGCTGATCCACTCTACCGTATGGCATTGTTTTCACTACAAAGGTCATGTGGAGACATTCCACCAAATGTGGACATTTAAATGCAAAATTTTCAGAACTAGACTCAAATGGCTTAGAACTAAAAGCGATGTCCCATTCTATTCCTGACAAAGGAACAAGACTGGTTGGTTGTGGTGGGTGAAGGTTCATTGGTAGCCAGACGACAAAAATTATAAAACTTACTGGTTTATATATTTACGAGTGACCCGCTTACCTGTCTCCCCACAACCTTAGCACCGCATTCTACCGTGTCTAGTATGCCCTGGTAATCTTTTAACACTGTGCACCCTCACTGACCTTCAGGGAACGTGACAAACTACGCTAAAAAAGTGAAACCAACACTTAAAAGGCGTAAAAAGTACATGAAACAAGCAAAACATCTGAGGGGGAGTATAAGAGCTAAAAAACATGTACACAAGAGAATAAATGCCTACCCGCGTAAACAAGGCGGGAAGGAAACGAACGAAGTAGTTTCGTAGAACTACTACTGAGAAAACA
>JAIPMN010014084.1:0-26303 GCA_020650975.1 Apostichopus californicus | reverse complement strand
GGTTTATATATATATCCAAGATATGATAGGAGCATCTGAGAAACTTCAGGGATCCCCGAGAGATTACATGTAATACTTGCCAGTTCAAATTGCAAGTGCTCCATAATCAGCAAGTCTACATTTCCAGAAATGTCAACGAATACGTTGAATAGCCTGCTACATTAGTTCCATGTTTCAGTTAAGGTTAACATAAATGTTTTGGTCTACAGTGGGCCAGCCTAGGAGTTATATATTTGCCTTAATACTGACAGCTAATTTAGGTTTCGAGGCTTATGAAATACCTTGTTGCCAAACTTATGACTCCGTTTTATGCCTATGATAACGTAGGGCATTGGTAACACAGTGAATTTAGTCCTAAGCTAAATGAGGAATTTCCATTTAAACATTAGTTCAGTTTTATGACTATTACTCAAACTTTAATCTTGTGTTTGACAGATTACCTTTTCCTATGAATGCATGGTTTATAATTATGAATGAAAAGATCTATATATTGAATGAGTAGAAGAGATTCTGAGACTTGAGAAATCCAAGCAAATCTGCATATCCTGACGATCTCTTCAAGATCAAATCTGTCAGAAAGAATAAGATGTATTGCCCAAGACAACTAACAAAGATCATCTACCTTCGGTGTGTACTGTACACGCTCTAAATATAACAAAAAGTGTTAGAATCTTTGCTCGGCTTATACCACCAACCTGGGATTGCTGCAGTATTAGTTCAAAGTTTACGGTGCTATATAGGAAATAAGAAAGTGGTATAATCCAAGTAGATTTGATATCAATCCGCCCGTAAGTTCTCAAAAAAGTGCGTAACATGCAAGAGGATATGAATATGAGATACGGCATCAAATGGGTTTGTGGTTTTAAGTCTTGTAACGTGAACAGAAACTTCGCGTAGTTCGAAGATTGGGTCATTTGAAGTAATTTCAAAACAATTATAGACCTTGCAGTTACTATATCATAAAAAAGACTTATTTCCAAGTGGCGAAATATTGCGGCTGTTTTATATTTAAAATGTACATTATCATGATACTGTTAAGAAGTTCCAAAATTTATACGTTATGTTCACAAGTTTGTGAATATGTTACCTTCACAAGCCATACACCGCAGGAGCATTACGCACCTGTGGAATCTAGAACAACAGCCATATAACACACAATCCGGTAACGGCCAAGATAACGATATCACCTGTGGAATCTTATTCGAAAGAATCTGTATAGAGAGCTGAATGCTCGTTCTCACTGTCTTTAGAAACGCTGCCCTGATGAATACGTCTTTCTGAAATTATTTTCGGAAAGTTTCTGAGAGGGTTACTTCCTATCACTCTTCAACTGTTAAACATGCCGTATATACTTTAGCGGATTTTGAGGCTTTTGCTGAAAGGACTTTACTTTCCAACCGTTTCAACATGCTGTCTATAAAATAATTGCACTGGATTCTGACACTTTTGCTGACAATAATGTCAGACCGGTAACAAAACGATCGCCAATCAATTTAGAGACGAATATTTACAATTCAAGGTATAATTACAATGTACACAATTGCAATATACACAATTTTACATTACTTTCATGTCAATGGTGAAACTGGGAATTTGCAATAACGTAATATATCCAAGTTTACTTATAATGATATCAGTATGATAAGAGTATACAATAATTGTTCGCTCAAAATGAATACATATTGCAACTAAGCTTACAAATGACCATAAACCGCACACTGATAATATATCAATATGCATAACTTACGGGATAACTGACTGCAGAAACCCGTTCAGTGGTTGGTTCTCAAGCTCTCATACTTCCTCTGAACGGGAAATATACGGTAACCTCCATTTGGGTAACACATAGTAACCTTGCCTTTTGGGAACACACAGTAACACAATATAATGCGGAAACACACAGTAACCCAACTTACGCATGAACACAAAATAACCTGTTAACCTTTTGAGGTCCGTCGTTCCCTACCGGTACTTGTACAAAGCTTTCAGCAAAGAAGCCCTCCCAAAATGTACCTGCTTCTTTTATACCGACCTCGTTTAGGTCACACCTTCTGAGCCGGTACTCGGTCTGACCATAGGATAGAGGATTGAATACCTATTTGTTATTATTGGAATGAAAGTACGTGCAAGGTTAATACATATGCAAATTAAGTAGCTCAGTCAGAACACAACACTATAAAAACAGGAAACTTCCACTCACGTGTCAGGTGACAGAAGAGTACTTGTAATGAAAATTACATGGCCCCGTGACTGATTTTAATGTTCGATCTGTTAAACTTGCTGCTTACTTTTCACCTAATTTCGATGATCCTACTGGAAAGCTTACTCGCCAACATCGCGGTAGCCATCGTTCATTCTGGAAAGCAAACTCACCAATGTCGCTTACGACGATCGCGTAAGTAGTGATTCTGTAAGTTTAGGCCTAATGCTTTGTAATTCGTGAGGTACCGGTATGGGCGTTTGTGTGTGTGTAACTTATCCCTCATTTCTAGTATTTATTGAGATTGCAACAATGAAGCAATAACATTATGTTAACTTATACCTAAAGTCTCTATCTCATCTGATTTGACTCTCCTTTAACTCTTCTCGCAAACTTGTATCTGTCTTCGTAACAACACGTTGAATGTGCCGTGAATGTGCCGTGAATGTGCCGTGAATGGCCAACGTTCGGCTTTATCCAATGTAGTGTTTTATTAATTTGCCCATTGTTATTGAATTCCTATACTAACAAAATGTCACGGTTCACTTGTAAATCACATTTCCAGAATTGTGGGTAGACTAAACCTGCATATATGGTGATACGCTTTAAGGGATCAGTGATGTTTGGAAACTATGCGCAATTAGCAAGTTTCACATCTTTTTAAAATTATTATTCACACTAGGGGATCTTATACTACACTTTAAGACTCGATAACGCCCTTCCAAAAAGGAAAGCCTGGTACAACATTGGATGGACGACCAGTCATGGAAGATATTCGTAAATAATATTAAATAATACATCAGAGTTAAGAACGTGATGCGGCGAGATTCACTTTACCACAAAGAACCGTTTATTTTACCACTTTAAGTAATACATCTAAGCTCGAACATTATTCCTATACTGTTAGGGCAATTTTCCATTGTTTTTATTTTATTTTTGTTAGGATTTTGATTTAAATAAAATCGCACTTGAAGGGTCGTTCAATAATTCTTTCTCATTCAAACTTTTTTGTAAATCACAATGACCAAGTGATGTATCTGTATTTCACAATTATGTCCCATAGACAAACAACAAATGGTTAGTTACTCTAATGGAATTTAAATATGTAGAAACAAAGTATTAGCTTCAAAACACTATAAAAAGGATCATTTGTTTATCTCACCAACACGAGCAATAAAATAAATATATAATAAATAAATTTGGGAAACAACCTAGATGAATAAAGGGAACATTTACACTCAACCACTGTCGGTAATGTAAGTGCAAACATGTTTCATACTAATAATCACGTTAAAGAAAAACATTACGCTCAGCCACGGAAACCGACGTTTAAGCTATATTAATCACCCCCCGCCCTTCTCCCCAAATTAATAATTTAAGTCTCGTTTCGTCGAATCATGGTCTTATGTCGTTCTAACAACTGAGTGAATAATACATCCAATAGCGTGGGGCATTGAGTTAAAAGGAGAACAATTTTCTTGCCCAACATAGTAAGCCCATTACACATATTGTGTATAAAAACAAATATACCTTCACGTCGATGATTTTTAAAAACAAGCTGGGAGATCAATGCAGTGATCTTTATATTTCAATATAGCTCACTAAAGATATGTAATATCTTGGAATTCTCTCTGCATACCTGCCCAGAATAAGAACGGGACTCAGTCCTTCTTGTCGAACATCTGTCTAGTCCACGGTATTTTTAGATTGTACTCATGTATGTGTTCCTAAATAGCGCCAGATCTGACCCGCTCGATTACTTATATAGCGAAGGTGTATAATGTTTTCCCAGTCCACACGTATATATGCGCTCGTCACTCGGCACAAAACACAGAAACTTACTGTATATGCTGTAGTCAACATGCATGACAGTCGACTGTATAGTACACCTAACACATCATAAAAGGATTTGACAGGTGTCCCGATAGAAAACGCCAGGAGCTGCGGCTGCAGGTTTGCTAGGATTTCTACGAGTCTCACAACCTCATTCTTCTCATTGACTTTATTTATACTTTCAATAAGGAGCGAAATGTAATCAGTTGAACACAATATTAAATGTTAATCTGTCTTCGAAAATCTCTGGTAAGTTGTGTTTACTGACGAAATGTTTCAAACTGTAGGCTTGTCGGTCACTGTTGCTACATAGTTTGTGTTTCTAGGCATTATGGGGAGGGGGGTACTGACAAAGGACAAAGAGCCCCTCAAGGCTGTTCAAGTTGTCTCTCATGTCTCAAAACTGCATTATCCATATGCAGGCCTACATAATTCTGTAGAGTACTTGCAATGCCACCAGACTAAGATTAATTAAAGGACGAATACTTACTTTTGATCAATGGATTGTTTGTTGTGATGTTAAACTGCATTGCAAGATTTGTTGGTTTGTTCTATAAATGCCATCGGTAGCTTTTAAGACATATGTATCTGAGGCTTTGATACTGTGGATCAAGAGATACTAGGCCTATATCACGAACTAAATACATAAGGTTTAAGAGGGAATGTGTAATACTGGATTAGTGATATCTTAGTCATCAGGTGTTGATATTAATTTCACAAGTTCTACTCGAAAGAAAGTTGATTGCGGAGTTCCACCAGGATCCATTCTTGGAATTCTTATGTATTATCTACATGCATGATATCATCGCATCATCGACATGTTATGCTTGACAACTATCCTGTATGAGCATAGAACCAGAATCTCGCAGGCAGAAGGGGCAGGCACGGTGAACAATGTACTCTGTTCTGTTCATGAATGGTTGTGTAGTAATGATCTTTCCTTAGATACGGAAAACCAAATTCTATTATATTTCATAGTAGGAATAAAACGCTAACTAATATAAATATAAGAATTAATAATACTGGAATTCATTGAGTCAGGCATAAGTGTGTCGGACTTTCTTTTAATGAAAATCTAACATGGAATTTTCATTAATAATGTTTGTAATAAAGTAGCAGGCATTAATAAAACACTCATGGTATTTGCTTCAAACTATTGTTCTCCTAGATATTCTGTATGTGCATAATGCATTTATGTTCAAACTTAGTTCTTATTGTAACATTGTATGGAGTGTTTGGCGTACCGTTACTCTCCATAATATGCATATTCTTCAAAAATGTGTCGCATGTATTATCTCGACTTCAGACACTGTTGATCAGATACTCGCCTTTTTGTTTAAAAAAAATTAACACAATTTGTGTTAATAATTTATGTATTCTACAATATGGCCTGTTCATGCATGTGTCATCTTGTAGAAACCTTAGTTCTGGACGCTATTGATCATTTCATTAATTTTGATGTTGACATACATCCTTATCTTTACCTACATGACATACCTACAGCATATATTCGTATGGTTAAACCGAGCAGAGGAGATATTTGCACACACATACAATTTTCTGGTGCTGATCTGTATAATTACCAAATGTTCTTACAAATCCTCTTCAGACTGTTTTCTTATGTTTTCTTTACTAACCACTTAGGTATGTGTCTTTACAAGTTTGATAGTCATTGGTTTGATCTTCTATTCTTTCTTCTTTTTTATTACAGATCTGAATATATTTTATGGGAATTGCAACATTATTCAACCTTAAGAATACTTGAATAATGCTTCATCAGTACGTATAAATCCCAAATTATACAGGCAGTATACAGAAGATTTTATACGAATTTATATGATATAAAATGTGTCCTATGTAGGCTTTATCTGGGTATGAAATAGTTCATTGGATAATTTGAAATGAAAAGAAAAGATTTGAGGTTAGCAGCTATATGCTTGTTGATATTTGAGCATATTGTGCAGGATTACTTACATTTATCTGTATTATACATCACACTCTCATACCTTAGTGGCCTTACCATACTCAGTGTGTACTGTAGAATATTGTATTCATGCAATTCAACCATTTGCACGTTTTTTCTCTTTGTGAAACTTCAAAATGGTTTTCAATCTCAGTGATTTTTTTCTTTCTTCAGATCCATCACAATGAGCATCAAGTCTGCTCTTATTCTGTGTGCTTTCCTGTTATGTCCCTTTATTCTGTGTAATGGACAACAAGGTATACATTATAGTCTGCACATTGCAGTATATCATCCTAGCTATTAAATTTGAACCGTTTTGTATGTGGTGACTGCTGTCGAGATACGTAAATAAAAAGAACCAACAGAACATATATGGTCAGTGGTTAAAGGTCTGATTAATCAAAGACATTGTTCATAAAGTATTCAAAAGTGCTATTGTTGCTCACAAGCACCTTTTTTAAGCTATACGTTCTTTTCTGATAACAGTATTAGCATATTCTGTACATCAACAGATGTGACTTAACTTTTGTGATTGCTTTGAGTCATTTCTAAGATCAGATATTAAAATATATCATCATGGCTTCCTGCAGGGTGTAATTGTTAATATGTTACATTTTATCCAATAGAACAAGTGAGAATGACGATGTTACTGAAGGGACATTATAACTCGAACCGACCAAACACAGAATATCAGTGTTATTTGAGTGATGGACATGGCGGAGCTACAGTGGAGTCATTCAGAGCAGTAGATACAAGGAATATTAAAAGTTATGACCTTAATCCTGACCCTCCAGACGCAATTGAAACATTAGGTACTTACCCACACTGGAAAGTTACATTGGACAGCAATAACAATAATGATTTTGGTGTGTTTGGATGTAGAGCAACGAAGCGAGGAAGAAGAAACACTGAAGTAACAGGAGTATTCATGAGATCAGATGGTAAGTTATGGTACAAGCTTTGTTTTATATCCTCTTTAAACAGTTGCTAAATTTTGTGAAAAATATTAAGTTTAAAGAAATTAAAGATTTTCAATTGCTGATTGTCAGTAGACTCTGTAACGTTCACCAAACTAGTACACTCATTTAAAGGGTAATAACATGACTCATGGAGATAATGTCTAATAACTTTTATTATGGTAATTAGTAACTATCAACCTATTACCTCTTACTTTACTCTCTTTTGCTTTTAATGCTTTATTAGGTGAGATACTGTATGTAATGTATATGGAGCACACTTATTTGTCATTAGGTGCATACAAACAAGAACATGTTTGTCTATTTCAGGATGTAGTTTTGAGTGAATTTATTTTGGTCAATTTACCTTTCCCTTTGCAGCTCATTTCAACCCACATGATGGATTATTTTCAAAAACTGTGGCTCTTGGGGATCGTGATGTTCAAATTAGGATGACTCAAATTGGAAGAAATGATGAGAGCCATCCTCCCAGGTGGCTAAAAGATGATGTCATAGATAGTAGTAAGCATGGAAGTCTCATTTACAGGATTGCACATGGTATACAAAGTGATGATGATGCCGTCTATGGATGTTTTCGTAATCAATGGAGAGATGAAGCAAAGCATGGCATACAGATACTGATAGTGAGAGGTAAAGAACTTTTATCTTACATACTATCATCTGTCTTTGAAATTATACTAACACTTATTTTGTATGTAAAGAAAAGGAATAACAGAATACTGACTGCAATATTGTAAACAAACTGTAAACAAACTGGCAAGAGAATTTGAAACGAAGGATATTGCTTAAACAGAATTCCGACCCACGACCTGAGGTTTGCAAGCGTTGCCCTCTATCCTGAACTAAACTGTTTAATCATTAGTTTGGTGGCAATCCCTACTGTTATAGCCATGTCAATGTTTATCAGTCTCTGTTTGGACTAAGTACACAATGGTACACAGTGTCTTTTCCACTAAGGACTAGTTCATACCGGAAATTTGAAATTAGCAGAAAAGTTTCCATTGTTATTATCATAAAGCTAAATGGTCACATTGAATAACAGCAAGTACCGTAGCAGCTCAGCCTTTCAGCTAATGCTAATTTTCTGTCTAATCCTGTACGTTTCTATTCCTTGCCGAAGGCGTAAGGAGTCTATGGGGTTTGTGAAGTCCCACTGTTGATGAACACAATAACCCCAAAATTACATGACTGAATTTGATAGGTACTGCCTGGGTTTGTCTTAGTAAATTAAAAAATCCCATGACAATGGTTTTTTTAACTTATAAATACCAATTAGCTTGAAGGGGATATTTGGACTCGTTCTTTAAATAGGAAACAACTTTTCTATGAATAAAAGTGGATAAACTTGGTGTGTCCAGCTAGTGTAGTCTGTAACTTTAGCTCCCATAGCTTAACCAAGGGAACTTTATTTTCCATTACATCATTAGTAGCTCATCATTAATTGAAAGTACAGTATTGCTTAAAGTTTAGACCAATTCTTAATTTGTTCCTGACCTCTACTATAAAGGTAATTTAATTTTCATACTTGGGACACAACTTAGTGTAGAATTCTAACATCAATGAATGTTACAATAACTTCTTCTGCTTGAAGTGGTTCAATGGAAACCTCATTAGAGACATAAATTGCCGTCTAACCTTGGAGGTCTACTACATACAATAAAGAAGTCTGTAAGTCTTACATATAATTTGTTTTGGGGGAAATATTTGCCTTAATCAAAGGAACATGTCAACTCACTAAATTATAACTAAATCAGTTGCTAATCTAAAATCAGCATAAATGTGGGTAATTCCATGTCTAATCAGAGATGGATGTTGCTCGACCCTCTCCGAAAATTACCACTCTCCTACGATAAAAGGGTTTGTTACAGAATTATCATAAACATAGTTATGTGAGAGCTGTGAATTTTTCTTTAATGTCTAGTACCAAGTTCTTACTATATTATGATAAGGTTTAACTTCAAAATCTGTTGATTTGATAAGTAATGACCCAAAAGGCAAATTAGGCAAATATTATAAGTAAGGCAACATACCCTCTTGAAATGTCTTTGTACACGGAAGATCTCTTCTAGAATACTGTTAATAATTAGCTAGTTTCAACCTGACTAATGATTTTTACATTTCACTATGGCTGTCTAAGATGAGAACTTTTGCAAATTGCAGCAACTTTACAACCTCATAGATTTGTATGTTTGTATGTGTGTATGCGTGTATATATGTATTTAGATCCTGCTGCAAGCAGGAACTCGCGAGAAGCCATTATTGGCTTATCAAAGTCGCAAGCTCACCGAAGTCAGTCTCTTAGATTCATATTTTACATACATGATTATGAATTGTCAACTGTCAACAACTCTGTAACTGGACGACGTACATTAATATTGGAGTGACTCGAACTCGGGACCTTATGAATAAAAGGCATCGGTGTTAACCACTGAGCAAACACTCCTTATATTAATCATGGAAAAGCTACAACCCTAAACTTTAGTACAAAAGTCTATGTTGGTACAATAAATGGAGCTCTATATGCTTAATTTCAACATAATGGAAGTCCATCTAACTTTTGTAAACATGGTAACTCAAAATGCCAAGCTTGTCTTGAATTCACATCAATGGTTACGGTATGTGGTTCCACTGTGTTGTGTACAAGGACTCTTCTTTTATGGAGGTTGAAGGTAACTTGAGGTCAACAGAGATCAACGTCAGAAAGCTTTTCTAGCATAGTCAGACCAGAATTAAAAATTTAGAAGAGGTTCATACTTTATATGTATACAAATCTTATTAAACTTGTGCAGGAACCCTATTGTCTTTTAAGGAGGTCAAAGGGCATTTTATGTCAATGGATTACAAAGAATGAAATTGATTGTAGATTGCATCACATAGCTGTTTCTGTTTATATTAAGTCGTTGCACTCTCTTCATTGATCAGTTTGGGCCACAATTAAGAAGGTGAGTCGGTCAGTTGGATGATAAATTCATAGAGTACTTCTGACCATCAGTACAATGATATAATTATTTATAGCATTTTGCTTAAGAATGGGCCTCAGCCCTTTATTTCTTACATTATAGTAAGTGTTAAAAATATCTGAATCAATTTGTTACATATCTCAGATATTTGAGGTAATTGCCAATCAAGAAAACTTGGAAGAATTTTTCCATGCTTGATATTGGAAAATGTTTGTCAAGTGTGAGTACATAGTTGGAATTATATATGGCAGTGTGAATTGCGGCCAATGTGTGTGAGTACCATGATGAGTGGTGCATGTGGACTTGAAATTTCATTTGAGCTACCTTATGATGTCACCATCAGTGATGTTCCAGCTCTGAAGATCTAACGAGATATGATCCAAGTCTTAATACCTTCTTACATAATAACTTGTAAAGTAAAGTAAAATGAAGTTCATAGGTGATTAAGGTCAGCATGCAAATACCTTGCAGGTAACAATAGTCAAACCTTGACCATCTTGTCAGTCACTCTGCATCCTACTGCACTGTGATTGTTAGTCACAGTGTAGCCCTAATGCATTTGTACAGTCTATGTAGGGGACTCCTGCTGAACGTGTACATTAAATGTTACTAACATACAGTATGGGAATTCAGTAACTGCTTTCACTGAGTGTGTTAAATGCCATATTTATGACTTTCGTTGCTAATAACTTCCGCTTGTTTTCGTCTTTGGTTAAGCTCGTTTTCTGCAAATTACGACTTGACGTAATTTAATGCTACTGTCGGAATATTTGACAGCAGCAAACATGTGAACATACTCATAACAAAGCTTTCTGTGGGCATAAGAACTATAAACAATGATGTTTTTATTGCTATCATAAGGGGTCAATGAAGGCTTTTTAGCATGTTACCACACAGGATGCAACATTTGATATTATATAGCAGCAATAACATTGCCTAATTTTTTAAATAGTTTTGAAATTACGGTACACAATAATCAGTGGTATAACTCATTATTTGGAATATAAAGTAGGATAAGTTCTCTGTAAACATCTGTTTCTTGGAACATCTCTTTATTTAATATATTTTTTATGATCAGTTTAATTTGTATGTTGACCTGTTTTCCTGTGAATCTCAAAATCAGTTTGTCCAGAAGGCAGATGGGACCCGGACAATAGTTGCTCTGGAGACTGCAGAGTTTGTTATAACGGAGGCATTTGTGATGAAGTCACTGGAAAATGTATTTGTGCTCCTGGATTTAAAGGAAACAACTGTAAGATAGGTAAGAGTATGCAGTTTAAAGACTTTTAAAATATTGTAAAAATCAAATTTAACAGATTAACAGTAATGTATTGCTGATTCTTTCTTGGCATGGATTGAGACAATTGTAACATAAAACCACTACCATGATGTTCAAATATATAATACCTCTACTATGCCAAAAGGCTTGTGAAATCAAAAAGAAAAACCTTTATAATTTGTGTTTTTTTATTAAGTAAAATATTTGACACAACAGCAAATTTGAAGGACAAAACATCCAGAGTAGCGATTAAGGAAGCAATTGGAACTTGTTTGCCTTGCTGCTCTCAATCAAGAAACGAAAATTCCGAAGTCTGAGACATGCTGTAACTCTATGATGTCAAAATTGAAATCCAATCAGTATTAGCTAATGCCTTGCTTGTAACAAATACTGTTATTGCATCCTACACTGCCCTGTGTAAGTGAATTTGAAGTTTTTGCATATGTGTCTGAGTCAATTGATCATTATTTATTGACATATTTGAAAAGTTTTAATGAGAAAATATTGCAATGATCTATAAGTTCAAATTCAGGAAATAGTTAATTGACCCAGATTAAACGGGACTGCTTGCAGCAGAATTGTACTTAAAATGTATAGCTTTACAGTGTTTTAGAAATATCATGAAATTTCATACTATTTGTTTTGTACATTTATTATTTATGATAATTATTAAATGTTCATTTAGTAGTATCATACATTATATAAGGTATGTTTATGTTCAATTATATCTTGTGTGACAACCTTGAGATTGAGCATATATTTGGTCAAATTATTGGATGCTAGATATTCCTGTCCTGCATACTGAGTTGAACATTTATTTATTTAGCAATATAGCAGTTCGAAATTAAACCCTTTAAAATGTTAAATGAAACTTAACTTACAAAATTTGCAATATAAATAAAGAAATCATGACTAAAACATTCACAGCTTATGAACAAACCAAGATCATTAAATAAAGGTGTCACAAATCATGAATCACGTCTGTTTCGGACGTGTTAGAGAATACACATGACACTGATTGGGCAAACTGAACTGCAGCCTGCCAGTATATATACCTTTGAAATGCATTTCCGGCTAGCTAGCTCATTCGTTAATACTTGAATAATAATAATAATAATAATAATAATAAGAAGCTTAACGTGTAAACGAAAGCTTTAGTACATGTAGATGCAAGTAGAACTTCAATACTAGCTTTGTCATTTCGTCATGCATTGGCAAGTACTAGTATACAGTATACCTGTAGTATTTGCAAGTTTAGTGTGAGCAATATCAATAAACAGTATCATAGTACAGTACATATGGTATATATTCCATGCATGGTTCAGTGACCTCTAGTAGTATAGTACATCAATGTACGTATAATATGAAAGAAACAGGAACATTTGCTATCGTCTGGCATCCCGTGATGCAGATAATTTGATTGGTTGAGTCTTAGATATGAATGAGAAAGGCGTGGTGTGCATGCATATAATTGTTTGGGTGAACAATTGTCACTTTTTGCCAAAAGGTTAGATCTATCACAGTAATCTCTCTCTCATCGATTGCAAGGTGATAATATGTGGGTGACAATGGAATGCTAAAATATCGAGATAAATGCAATATTATATAACCTTTAAGTTCTGTATTCAATAATCTGTGCTAAGCAGCCGCACTGTACTTCTGTTCCCGTTTGTGTTGTGGACCAAAGTTTGTCTCTGTTTTGACACTAGGTTGGAAGTGAAACAGCCAACTGATACATTCTAGTATGGAACTGTTCAAAAGACTTGTCCCAACTTTCTTCTTGTTCGTCTGTTATATATTTGGAGTCTATATGAAAAATGCCTTGATTTGATTAATCACCCTAATAATGTCATGCTAAAATCTAGGAGGGCTTTTGAGCTTGGTCAACTGTAATGTTATTTCAGAACTCATTAGTTTTGGTAAAATTGATTGTAAAATTCCCCCAAAATATAGGCTGTAGTTTCATTGCAATCAAAAAGTTGTGCCAATGAAGAGACTCATTATTTCAGATAATTTATGTCTGCCTCTCTTTCAGCTTGTGGTGGTAATAGGTTTGGACACACCTGTGAATTCCAGTGTAGTGAAACTGATCAGCCCAATCGATGCAGTAATTACCTCTTTTGTCTGGTACATCCATTTGGCTGCAGATGCAACACTGGCTGGAAAGGACTCAACTGCAATGAAGGTTAGTTTACAGAAATTACAGCTATTGAATAACAACATTAAATGTGATAAATTCACTCAGCTCTTGGAACATCTTCTTGAGGGAATTGAGAGAACGGTGTAAACATGTATGTCGAGAAGAACTCTATAGCACCTTGCAGAATACTTTTGAAACAAAATTACAAAAGTCAATGTTGTTTATGTAATCGATGACAGTGTGTATCAAAATAATACGATATGAATCTTTCAGCAACTTTTTCTCAACATCACTCCTATTTTAAGACTGCCATTTAACTCATTTAGCAGTTTTAGCCATTTTGTAATTGAATGGAGGCTGGAAAGAGGGTGCGCTGGCAAAGGATTGTAAAGATTTGAGTTATAATCAATTAGTTTAGAAAGGAAGTAATGTATTTCTTGTTCCGAAAGGTGTTGCTTAATGCGTGATTGACAAGGGAATCATGAAAACTATTCATTGGCAATAAAGCTCAGAAACCTTAAATTAGCTTATACTATTCACAAGGAATCATATGTACTTATAATAATGTGTTTCGTAGATATGAATGCTGATAAATAGCCAGGAAATTGCTTTATTAAGCCAGCTGTATCTTTTTCCTCAGGTTCGTTACTTGCAGTTTTTGGTGTTTTACGACTGTTGGTAATCTCTGTGCTTTACTATAGGCCTACATAGTGATGAGTAATTGATGCAGTATTGTGATAAGTTCCATGACCAGTAGGTCTATGTTTGGGTTAAGTTTTTGTTTCTTAGTCTCACACTCACTTCATGACGTAAGCTTCACTAGTCGGAAATGTAAACAATCCACGATGTTGTATTGAAATTCTGCTTGAAAATGTGAATGGCTTCTGCTCAAGCTTCAGACCACGGAGCTTTTCAGACTGGTCTTATATTGATATTTTACCAGATGTTTTTGAAAGTGGGAGAGGGCAGCATTATAGTTCTAGTAAAGATGTTGTAGTTAGATATATTGAATTTGAAATGTTGTCTTACATCTTGTACTTGTTAAGGTATCTTGGGGGGGGGGGTGGCACAAAAAACTTATTTGATATTAAAGGTGAAATGTCTTTACTAAAACGTCAGTATACTGTGAATTAAATTGCCTCCTCATTCACAACTTTGGAATGCAAAGATTGTTACATTGGACAAACATGCCTTTACTTGTTTGGGTATAGGGAGAGGTTGTAGCACACAGTCTGTCTTTATATTATGTATCTAAGCCCTTTTTGTTGGTTTTCGATGATAATCGTAACCTATGCATTCATGATGGCGTATGTATGTGTGTGTGCGTTTGTGACGCCCAGCTTGTAAACACGATATCTCAAGAAGGGAAAGTCAGACAAACTTCATATTTAGTGTGTAGAAGTACCACATTAGGAAAACACCTATTGTTTTTGGTGGGGGGCAAAGGTCATTTGGGGTCACCAGGGGTCAAATTGTGAAAACCTTGTAAACACGATATCTCAAGACGGGAAGGTCGGACCAACTTTATTGTTAGTATTTAGAAGTACCACGTTGTTTAAAATAAGCTTTTGTTTTTGGTGGAGGGCAAAGGCCATTTGGGGTCACCAGGGGTCAAATTGTGAAAACCTTGTACACACGATATTTTAAGGAGGGAATCATGGGCAGACCCCATATTGAGTGTGTCGAAGTACCACATTGTTTAAAAGAAGCCTATTGTTTTTGGTGGAGTTCAAAGGTCATTTGAGGTCACCAGGGGTCAAATTGTACAAACCTTGTAAACACGATATATCAAGAAGGGAAGGTCGGACCAACTTTATATTTGATGTATACAACTACCACATTAATTACAAGAAGCCTCATGTTTTTGGTGGAGGTCACAGGTCATTTGGAGCCACCAGGGATCAAATTGTGAAAATCTTGTAAACACGATATAACAGAAAGGGAAGGTCGGACCAACTTCATATTTGATGTATACAACTACCATATTGAGTACAATAAGTCTTTTGTTTTTGGTGGAGGGTAAACGCCTGCTGGGGTCACCAGGGGTCAAATTGTGAAAACCTTGTAAACACGATATCTTAAGAAGGGAATCATGGGCAGACCCCATATTGAGTGTGTCGAAAACCATATTGTTTAAAAGAAGACTATTGTTTTTAATGGAGGGCAAAGGTCATTTGAGGTCACCAGGGGTTAAATTGTGAAAACCTTGTAATCGCGATATGTCAATACTGGAAGCATGGGCAGGTCCCATATTTAGGATGTCGAAGTA
Organism: Apostichopus californicus; assembly: GCA_020650975.1. NCBI lineage: Eukaryota > Metazoa > Echinodermata > Holothuroidea > Aspidochirotida > Stichopodidae > Apostichopus > Apostichopus californicus. The sequence goes on along the minus strand of JAIPMN010014084.1, from coordinate 10,682 downwards.
TCAAATTGTTTAAAAGAAGCCTATTGTTTTTAAAGGAGGGCACAGGTCATTTGGGATCACCAGGGGTCAAATAGTGAAACCCTTGTAAACATGTACACCCTCACTATACACTACGTCAGATTCATGAAGAAACCTGCTTATGTTACATCATCGTAACCACAATTTTTCAATTATCCCAGCTCTTTTATTTAGTACTATGCTTTTGCTGCTTTATTTTTATATCACAGTATGTTGCTATATTAACTTCATAAGTTGCATTTCTTTGTTACATATATATCGAGTGTAATCGAGGAACGTATGGAGCCAGCTGCCTACAGACCTGTCACTGTTGGTATGGGTACTGTAACATATATACAGGATCCTGTAGAGGATCAGGAGGCTGTAGTCCGGGTTGGACAGGGACTAATTGTCAGGGTAAGTACTTTTATGGGCAGGATATAAATCTGACATTGTTCTGTGCATTTATATTACATGTAAACAATGTAACATAGTTTTCAGATAAATTGATACTATATTTACGTATTTCTTACTTCAGAATGTTCTGGAACGAATTGTCAACAAACTTGTCACTGTAGTTCTGGAGAATGTAACATAGATACAGGGCAGTGCACAGGAACTCCAACAGGCTGTACTGATGGATGGAGAGGGAGTAGTTGTCAACAAGGTAATTTCGGTAAAATGTACCTTTATGTATACTTGACTTCTGTAGTATCAACCTATATGAATAAAACTATTTGATATTAAAAATGAAATATCTTCACTGAAACGTTAGTTTACTTGAAATTTTAATTGCCTACTCATTGGCAACTTTGGATTCAAAGATTGTTACATTGGACAAACATGCATTTGCTTGTTTGGGCATGAGGAATGGAAAGTGCTGCAAATTAAAAAAAACTCACCATCTTTATCTGCTTTTACGTCTTCAAAAGTTAGGTTGTCTTTATAAGATGTAGGGTTTTATATTCAATTGCATACTGTCTGTTTTTTCTCTTTATGTCTCTTATTGCAGTTTTTGATTAGCTTTGGTATCCTGTTCACTTTCTATTTTCACAACTCTATGCATTGGTTCTTTTCATTTTCTTCTATATGTATTATTGGAGTATGTTGCTGTTTTAACTGCATAAGTTGCATTTCTTTGTTACATATAGAGTGTGATCAAGGAACCTATGGAGCCAGCTGCCTACAGACCTGTCACTGTCAGTCTGGTCAGTGTGACAGTTTAACAGGAGTCTGTACAGGAGCATCAACAGACTGTAGCAGGGGTTGGACAGGGACTAATTGTCAGGGTAAGTACTTTTACTTGCAGGATATTCATCTGACATTGTTCTGTGCATTATATTAAAGGTAGACAATGTAACCTAGTTTTGAGATAAGTTGTAACTTTATTTACGTATTTCTTACATCAGAATGTTTTGCAGGAAAATATGGAACGAATTGTCAACAGACCTGTAACTGTCGCTCAAGAGAATGTAACATAGATACAGGGCAGTGCACAGGAACTCCAACCGGCTGTACTGATGGATGGAGAGGGAGTAGTTGTCAACAAGGTAATTTGGTTAGTGGACTTTCATGACAAGGGGAAGATGTACCTTCTGTAGTATCAAACTAAATGAAAACATTATTTGATATTAAAGATGAAATATCTTCACTGAAACGTTAGTATACTTGAAATTTTATTGCCTACTCATTGGCAACTTTGGATAAAAACAAGCATATGCTTGTTTAGGCATAAGGAATGGAATTTGCTGCAAATTAAACGAATACACCATCTTTATCTGCTTGTATGTCTCCAAAAGCTAGTTATTTTGTTGTCATTATAAGCGGTAGGGTTTTATATTTATTTGCATACTGTCTGCTGTTTCCTAATGTATCTTAGCGCAGTTTTTGATCAGGTTTGGTTACGACTGTTTTTATTTAGTTCTTCGCATTTTCTTCTATGTTTAATATTGGAGTATGTTGATGTATTAACTGCATAAGTTGCATTTATTTGTTACATATAGAGTGTGATCAAGGAACCTTTGGAGCCAGCTGCCAACAGACCTGTCACTGTCAGTCTCGTCGATGTGACAGTTTAACAGGAGTCTGTACAGGATCACCACGAGGCTGTAGTAGGGGTTGGAAATGGACTAATTGTCAGGGTAAGTACTTTTACTTGCAGCATATTAATCTGACATTGTTCTGTGCATTTATATTAAATGTAAACAATGTTACGAAGGTTTAAGATAAGTTGTCACTATATTTACGTATTTCTTACATCAGAATGTTTTAAAGAAAATGTGGAATATATTGCTGACAGACATGTCACTGTCGCTCTGCAAAATGTAACAGACATACAAGGCAGTGCACAGGAACTCCAATAGGCTGTGCTAATGGATAGAGAGGGAGTACTTGTCAAGCTAAGTATATTGTTACCAGCTTAATTATCCATCCAAACTTACATATAACATTGTGATATGAAAGGTAAATAATGGATCCCAATTTCAGATACGGGCTATTGGTAACTTATTTTATTGATTAACTATTGATTTGTTACATTAGCATGTGTTGCAGGAAAGTTTGGAACGGATTGTCAACAAACATGTAACTGTCGCTCAAGAGAATGTAACATAGATACAGGGTATTGTACAGGAACTCCAACTGGCTGTACTAATGGCTGGAGAGGGAGTAGCTGTCAACAAGGCAAGTTGGGAAAATATATCTTCATGACAATGTGAAGATGTAGTTTCTGTAGCATCAATCTATATGAATGAAACTATTTAATAATAAATATGACATACTTTCATTGAAACGTTAGTATACTTGGAATTTATTCGCGTACTCATTGGCAACTTTGGATAAAAGTTTGTAACATTGGTCAAACATACATATGCTTGCTTGGGCATGAGGAATGAAATTTGGTAGAAATTACAATTTTTACGATCTTTATCTGCTTGTTTGTCTTAAAAAGCTAGTTAATTACGGGTTATTATTAGCTGTATGGTTTTATATTCATTTGCATACTGTCTGTTTTTTTTAATGTCTCTTAGCGTAGTATTTTATTCGTTTAGATATCCTATTCTATCTCTAATTTTACACCCGTTTTTATTTAGTTCTTTGTATTTTCTTCTACATTTATTATCGGAGTATGTTGCTGTATTAACTGCATAAGTTGCATTTCTTTGTTACATATAGAGTGTGATGAAGGAACCTCTGGAGCCAGCTGCCAACAGACCTGTCACTGTCAGTCTGGGCAGTGTGACAGATTTACAGGAGTCTGTACAGGATCACCACCAGACTGTAGTAGTGGATGGACAGGGACTAATTGTCAGGGTAAGGACTCTTACTTGGAGGATATTCGTCTGTCATTGGTTTGTGTATTAATTAAATGTAAACAATGTGACCTAAGTTTAAGATAAGTTGTCACTAAATTTACTTATTTCTTATATCAGAATATTTTGAAGAAAATGTGGAATATATTGCTGACAGACATGTCACTGTCGCTCTGCAAAATAAACAGACATACAGGGCAGTGCACTGTTACTCCAACAGGCTGTACTAATGGATGGAGAGGGAGTAGTTGTCAAGCTAAACGTAATGTTACCTTTTGTTGATGAGGAACATAATATTTGCATATGTACAGTAAACGTATCTTAAATAGTATCAATACTTTCGGGTACTCTTATGTTAACAATAAGTTGCTGTTGTTTCTGCATATTAATACACACGAAGCAATTGTGTGTAGAAATATATATGTATAGTCTGTTTAAATTTTGACCAATTGTTTTACCTGCCTGGTACCCAACTATCGTAAACTGCTTGCATTATAAATATTTAGCACATGAGTGCCTTATAAAGTGTTTTGATATCTTTACTTGTAGCCCTTCTAACCTCTGCTCCAGAAGAAGTAACAAAAGGGAGTTTATCAATCACCATCAGCTGGCCAGCCTGGGATGGGGTCACCAATGCAAGGGACCCACCAGTCATTGGTTACATTCCATACCATAAGAATACTTCAGCCACAGCGTGGATACCTGGTAGCTCGGATCCTGTACAGACCCTCAATTTTACTTTCAGTGACCTCACTCCAGATACAAACTACTCATTCAGTATATATGTAGTAAGAGAAAGTGGAAGAGAAGTTCCAAAGAGTTCAGAACTGGTTGTTAAAACCAATTGTGCAGGTATTTAAGATGGTTGTGAGAATACATAACATTTACTGATGACTGCAAGCACGTTATAAATGCTGTTGCAGTGCTTTCACTTTCAAGTTGGTGTTTTCATGTTGATAATTCGTTTCTTTTGTTTCCTGATGTTCCTCACTTAGATATACAATAGAGAAGATAACAAAACAGACTTTCATATTATGACTGCAAAGAAATACAGTCATTGTCACATGACCTTTGTAATATATTAGGTTCTATTGCAGCTGGATGTAACTAATTACATACGTTGGGATTCTTGTTTGCTGCATATGATAACAGCAATCTGTCACCGCCTAGCACGTATTGAAAACCAACAGTAATTGGTCTTGAGGAAAAGCACATGCTGCTATAAGTAGAATGCATCACTATACAATGGCCAACTTAATGATCACTGTAATAACAGACCCATACAATCTCAGTCCAAGTATTTGGTAATATATACAGATTTGGGGTCCAGAGTCTTAACGTAACCTAAGTTGGGTGTTAAATAGACAATGAAAGTTATTTTAGCTACATTCTATCTCCTATTTAACTTTGTGCTGCTTGTAAGGAGTTGCTTGCCTGGTAATTTCCCATTTCCTGTATTTTAAAATAGATCATATAACAAATTTTAATTCCACACAATTCTTAGCTTTGCTTGATTAATGATCCTGTTCTAGTGTTACTGATGTAAATATCTCATATTCTACTCATAGTTCCAAGTAGTCCTACCAATTTGAAACTGGAAACGTTTGAAGAGGAAAATGATCGGCTTACCATATCCTGGCAGGTTTGTCTAATTAAAATTGTTTGTTCTCAATTATGCATTAGCTTAATGATATATATCCATGCTAAACTCCAGAAACAATTGGTTTTCTCAGAATTTAACATTAGTCAAGGTAGCATTAGTCAATGTGTTTCCTTTTGATATGATAGAGGTTGTGTTGTTTCCTTTAAAACTTACAAAAAACAATTCATACTGCATGAAGTAATCTTCATGTCAGTATATTATTTGAGTGTTTATGTTGCATGTTCAATCTGTAATGCTTTCCCTTGTCAGTTTGTTGCCTAAACCTAAACCTGCCCTCATGTGACAATTATTGAGCTTATAGGTTGGATCTGTGAATATGACTGCAATATGATGTTCTCTCCACAGAGGTGTTTCACCAAATTTGATAAAATACATCAGTTGGTAGTGAGATGAAAGAAAGTGCACAGGAACAGTATATCAAAGATCACATACCTTTCAGCAGTTAAAAGAATGAATGATGCCAACCTGCATCTCTCCTGTTGGCTTTTTTGAGAATTCCAATAGTTTTGGCTTAAATTATATAAGTTTGTCAAGGGGCAAAATTAACAAAATATGTAAGTAGGTCAGAGGTCATCAGTAGCATATTTTTGTGTAAACAATACCTCATTTGAACTACTTTATTGCCATCATGCTTTATGAGGAACAATGCTGTTGAGAAATTACCTCTTGAAAAGAGTAAAATTAAAAGCAGTTACCTGTTTCAATCAAGCAGTTATATTAACAGTAGTTTTGTCAATCGAGCATTTCAGATAATTAAGCAATTTTATTTTAGACGCCATCAACTCAGGATATTAGATGCAGTTCTGGTGTAACTCAGTTGACCTTATACTACTCAAATAACATGGAACGAGGAAGTGAAATGTCAGAGGTGATCAAAGATGTCAGTAATACCTCCTACACCTTTAACGTCTCATTGGAAGAAGGAGAATACACTTTTCAATTGTCAATGACCACTGCTGGAGGAGAAAGCGATAAATCCCAACCAATATATCACTCAATAACAGGTGACTACAATTGTCCATGATTTACACTAGCTATGCACTTCTTTATTTTCCGTCATTGATATGTAGTCTTAGATATCAACAACATCAACAAAGATACTCTACGAAATGATGCTGTTTGTTATTCTGTGAAACATATTTATATTCAGTCTTTGATTTGGGTCCAAGATACATGATATAGCACAAACTAATAAGCAGATAATTTGTATTAAAATCATATCAATAGTAAAAAATAAATGCAACATGAAAGGAAATCCAGGAAAGATATGGCCACTATGCATGATACATGTTCCATTCGGTCAGATGTGTGTCCAGACCGGACTTGTGGTCAAAGTTTGTAAACAATTTGTCAAATTATGACACATGACCATTTCTGTTATATGCTTGTTGATTTAGTGATCTCTACATGACTTATAATATTTTCAGTATTATATTGCGCTTTCATGTGTAGCCAATCAGTGACAGAACACAACACTATGCAATTGCAAGATGATCCTTGAGACACTGTTGGCAGTGTAATACATAAATAACACAGTTATTTATAAGAAGAGCTCTTGTTACAGAATCTCCGGCAAAGGTGTTTGGAGCATCATTTCCTCAATGTGATATTCAACAGTCTACTAGAGATAATCAAGTTACACACATAGTATCTATAAAGTTGTGATCCTGCTCTGCCTTTGTATAATATGCATGTCATCAGGAACAGACAAACGTGATGGCGATAGAATTGGCTTCCTGGTGATACAAACTGTGTCATAGTCTTTAACTTTTTTTCTAGATTAACAAGTAACTCATCAGCTAAAAATATGATAATATATTCCCAATTGCCCATATGGCATCCTTTCTTTCACCCTCTAGTCCCAACTCTTTAACAATATAGGTATCATAAATAATTGACCCACCCACCGCACTTGCTCACACACTTACTGGGTGTTCTTATGTGTGGTTTAATATGGTGTTGTAAAATGTGTACTCAAAATGTCACATGGTGGGTCATTATTTCCAGATTATTTCATTTACTGAAACGAAGGAAGCTTTATTCAAAAAGAGCAAATATATGTGTAACTAGAATCGGATTTGAACCAATGACATATGGGTTACAATCCAGTGCTCTAAAGACTATCCAGCCGCTAGTTGGTGGTGATCCCTATATGTAGCCATTTATTTGCTGGGGGAGCCAGTCAGAGGCCACAGTACTTGGTATACCATGAAACCAGGGATCACATCCCAGTTTTATTTGATGCAACCCAGCATGTGACAGGGAAGGGATTTCATAAAAATTTGGTTTTCTATATATCACTATATACCACTTAAACTGAAGTCGTGCACCAGCATCTTGACTTTCAAAGAACTCCTTAAAACTGGTCTCATGCGTGAGGCTTTCAGAGATTTAGATTTAATTTAAGTTTCTCTGTTCTTTTACCATACCTTTTGTTTTCTCTATTTTGCGCCTTTACCACCCGCAGGGCGGACATGTGCGCATTATAAATCGCTATTATTATTATTACGATTATGATTATTATTATTACTACGATATAGTAATGAATATTGGAAACCTGTCTGGGAAATTTTAGACACAGGAAAATAAAAGAGAAATTGAGGGTTAAAATTGGATTTGAACCATTGTCCTCTGGGTTAAAAGCCCAGATTTATTTACTTATAACTTCATATCTTCCTTATTCTTTCAGATAGTGTTCATCCCACCCCTCACCTAACGTAAAATGTTTTATTTAAAATTAGGATGCTAACTTCACGAGATGTGGACAACATATCTTTCTAAAAGCTGCAATTTGGATCACTGATTAAGCAGATAAGAAATGCTATTTTAAAAGTAACAACTATGTGAATGAAGTATGTTGTGAACTTTCTGCAAAATCAAATAAAAATTAATTGATTTGAATAGAGAAACATATATATTGTCTGAATGATGGAGATGTTGATATTTTGCACTTTTTGTAGTCTACGTTTCTTCGAAACCAAAAAAAAACACACCACTCGAGTAGTTAAGTTTCTGTTTGTAAACAATCTTTTACCATTTCAACAAGCTAACATAAGTTAGTGTAGGAACAGACTCTGTAAATCTCGCTTTAAGTATTTATCACTAGTTAAGTTTTGTACTATGAAAATCCTCAAGATAAGTCCTGTTATGATAAGGTTAGTTGCAACATGTCATTACAATTCACACTATCTGTACTAGAATAAGGTAAGTATTTTAAACTCTTCTTGACATAACACACTTCAAATATTATTCTGTCATTATTAAATACTTTGTCAATACTCACGTCATGTTTGTGCACAATCCCTTTCAGTGTTGCTGTTTGCATATGGCATCAAACAAATGTCTGTATTACATTATCTTGAAATGTTATGTTTCATAACATAGCCATAGACAATTTCCTGCTGTGAGTTTATTTGTGAAGGGTCAATTTACAATCCCTCTTATACTTCTTCCTGGTTCGCTACTCCATGTTTGTTCATTCACAAAAGTGAGTCAAAGTTTACAATATGTTGAGACGGTGTGTAATTTTTCTAAAGGAAATAACACTCAAATCTAAATAAACACCAGGTAATTGTCTTATTTTAAGACAGCCTAATTTACAATTCAAACAGGGACTACTCAGATGCAACATGCTTCGTTTTGGTGTGAATTCTCAGTGGCAATATTGTTAGAGATTATTTTTTTTTTGTCATCTTAAAAGTTTAAAACACCTGTGTCTGACAATGCTATTAGCATATGAAACATTTGCATCTAACTATTGAAATTATATCTAAAATGAGTACTAAAATAAAATCAACTGATTTCTCTAAGAAGAGAACTTAAAGTAAACTTACAGATTGTGTAAGACAGTGTTTCACGATATTTTAATACTTATTCAGACGAAGTTAAATTGGTGTGAATTTAACACCTACATGCCACAAATAATGCATGCATGGAGGTAACATATCTGACTTCATAGAAATTTACGAGCCCTTCTTCATAATTTAATTCAAAATAAGACTGCATGAACTTTTCCTAAAGTATGGTATTTAAAGTGCTGGCTGAATATGCATCCCTTTAACATTGTTTTACAGCAGTTCACTATATTCAACCAAATAATGTTTACTTTATATAAAGGTTTTATGTAAAAGTTTTACTTACAATGGTATCATACTTGACGTCCCATTGCAAGGCCAGTGGAACAACTGCAGTGATACACGCCAATACTGCCATCAAACAGCTGCCCTCAGGCGGCTTTTCCGAATACACCTCCTGCCAACGATGAATTACAAATTCACAACATTATGATCCCCAGGCAAATATGGGTTTTCATAAGTGAAATAATATCATGCCATGTGTTGAAAATTAAATCAGGCGCCTTACCAAGAGAGACACAAAGAAATCATATGACTTTCACAGCATGATGTTTCAGCTAAGAGCGAGATGTTTGCTCTAAACTAGCCAACATGAATTTGCTAATCCATTGTAAAGAAAATATGTCGCATCTATTAGCGCAGATAATAGGATCACCTGGACACTTTGAGCAATTCTATAGCATTCTCAAACTAACCAAGCCTTCTCTACCCATACAACTGTCTAAAGATGCTGGTACATTCATATTACATAGCCAACATGAATATTCTAGATATTACTAGTTCCCTGGATTAAAAGTGTTAATACACAGAAGCTTGTCACTCATGCAAAACATGACCCAGCTTACTATTACCAATATTAACATACACTTTCCATCTACTCTAATGTGACATTAACAAAAACAAGAAAGGAGAGTCTATGAAATGAATGCTGCCTCCCTGCTTAGAACTGAAAAATAACATATGTATGGCATAAAAGAAAAGCTGTATTTTAAGATGGCTTGAAGGTTCATGTGCGGAGTTCCCTTCTTTTATGATTAAAGACAAAAAGTTAATACATAGTAGATTACACACAGTTTTCCTTTTTTTGTTAAAGAGGTACCATCTGTCTTCAGGATCCTTTTAGCACTACAATTTGAGTGAGCAAATGAACGACTATGTGTCACATGTTAAATTAGTTAACATTGAATAAATATTACATATTTCATCCTTCTCAAGAATAAACACCTTTATTAGTAGAGGCATAAGCCCACCTTAATAACAAATTAATCCTAAAAGAAAAAATCTTAGTTATTCACACCATCGTGTCAGAGAAAATCAATGAAGGTATTGAAACAGAGACAACTTTGTATTATAACAACAAAGTTACTTACAATCCAAAATAGGTATTCTCATTAACTGGAAAGTTACATTGTTAATTTACATGGAAATGATTAATTTTGCAAATTGTTGCCAATAATTTTTTAATTACAGATATGACACTTGAATTCGACATTTCATCAGATTTAGTTGAATCAAAAGCATCGATATCAATGGTTTACGTGGTGCTTGTAGCCGGGGCAATACTCATCCTTTTGTTTACTTTCTTGATTGGCTCTCTGGTTGGTAGAAGGTAGTACTTTCAAACATTTGAACACCACAACTAAGAAAACTAAGCTTGTTTTCAAATAAAATGTTTACATCATCACTTCATTATATTGAGGCATAACAGTGCCAGATTGTTATTTATTGTAATGCTTGTATAGCCTGATGTCTAAGTTCATCTGCCGTTTATACAGTCACGGAATTACTGCTTAGAAAGATCTATGTTTTACTATGTATTAAAATATCACTGATTATATATATATATATATACATATA
>JAIPMN010014081.1:0-27474 GCA_020650975.1 Apostichopus californicus | reverse complement strand
CAGACCAGGTGGAACCGATGTTCCGGCATCTCAAGAAGACGTACAAAGGCTTGCAGCTCATAGTCGTGGTGTTACCAGGCAAAACGCCAGTTTATGGTGAGGATTTTGGCATGGTGAAGGGGGGGGGGTTGGAGGGCGGGGGGGATGGTGGTGACAGAGGAATACATGTGGGCTTTAAGGTGTCCTTTGTTGAGTTTGTTCACAGTTGTAAAACAAAGTGCACATTCTAATTCGGCCTGCAAGGAAGATAGAGAAATTGTCATGGAAAGGTACCTTTCTGATACCATCTGTTGAGTCGATGGTCCTCTCATGTCAGTGCAGAAATATCATGTCTTCTTTTTTGTGGGGGGGGGGGGGGTTTTGGTTTTGTTAATCTTATACATTATTCTTGTGCTCAAGAGACACAAACCTGTTAACAAACCGACGTTTTTCGTAGTGTTTACACTGGTCTAAAAATCGGGAACCGGGTACCCGAGAGCCGTTACCCGTCGGGTATCCGATATGTTTTTGTTTCACTTAAACGTTCCAGAAGATCCTGCTAGGATCGGAACATCAGGCCCGCTAAGTTATACATCTATGCATACTAGTTGGCTATTTGAGTGAAACCGGTGGTGGTTGGAAGGGGGGGCGCATCGGGCAAGCTGGGGGAGGGGGACCATGCAGGGTACTGTGTCCAATGTGTTTGTAGGTTTGATGACCCTTGGAAACCCGTATAAGGTCTTTATGTGTTCTTACATCTGATTGGGAGACTTACCAAAGCAATCATCTGTTGTAAGAAGAGTTTAATGTGAAAAATGTGAATAAGACCATAATACTTATCATATCAGTGTAATAGAGGCCCTGATGTTTCTATCCTAGCATGATCTTATTCAGAGGCATATTTATATGCAAAACAGAGAAAGCAAGTTTAAATAAACAGATGGGACAAATTACTCAGTTGGGAACATTAAACCGTGAATAGAGTTAGTTAAACTCTATCAAATAATGGGCAGAAAGTTGAAAGGAAACATAATATTAGGTCCCGTTTTGTTTGTAACTATATGGAATGATATCTTATGGTGATGAATATTCATAAACAGGCCCTGGTTTGCAACTTTACAAAGAAATTGAAAACCGGTTTCTATGTCACCTTCATAATTTCTGACGTGAACATTTTCTTTTTCCGTCCGTGCGTGCGTGCAGCCGAAGTTAAACGTGTAGGGGATACACTGCTCGGTGTTGCAACTCAATGCGTACAGGTCAAGAACGTTAACAGGACAACCGCGCAAACTCTCTCCAACCTCTGTCTCAAGATTAACGTCAAGTTGGGCGGAGTGAATAACATCCTGGCGCCCAGAGACCGACCTCAAGTCTTCAGACAGCCAGTCATCTTCCTCGGAGCTGACGTGACCCACCCCCCAGCCGGGGACGACAAGAAGCCCTCCATAGCTGCGGTAAGTGTCGTTGTCGACCTCTGGGGTCATCTGTTGCAATTCCATCGATACTACTACTGGTGTTAACGTCTGTCGGCTAGCTGTCACAGATATAAAGATTGCATGTTTCTGAAAGGTTACTTTAGCTTACAGAAATGCATATATAGATCTAATATGAAAAATGATTGAGAACGATATTGGGAGCCTTGGGTAAACTTATTGGGGATATACATTGAACATTACTAAAAGATATACTTTCCCATTGCATGGGATTATATGTATTTGAATTTATTTTTGTGTTTACAAAGCAAGATGATACATGTTGATTGTTGTTTTTGTTTGTACTAAAATGAGAGTTTAATGAAAAAATAAAAATTAAAAAAAAAAAATTGAATGTCAACAATGCTTCCCAACCAGGACATGTAGCCAGAAATTAGGAGGTAGCAAGTCGATTTTATTGACTTCGTTGTCAAGATTCTTGCTTTTGAACATACAACAGAGACACGCACAAAGTAATATGGTTTGTCTGTCGCACATTGTCATAGTGGAATGAGCCTTTACAGTTATACCCCGACATCACCGACTTTTCCCAATGTCTTATAATATTGGCCTGCATGGATTTAAATGTGGTAAACCAGAGACTAGCGATGGTACACAAATTATGAAAGATTCTGGTGGATGTCATTCTCTGTATGCTGGCATCTTTTCTCTCACAGGTGGTCGGCAGCATGGACGCCCATCCAAGCCGTTACTGTGCGACCGTGAGAGTGCAACAGCATCGCCAGGAGATCATCGCGGAACTCAGCGAAATGGTGCGGGAACTGCTGGTGAACTTCTATCGTACCACCCAGTTCAAACCAGCCAGAATCATCATGTACCGAGACGGTGTTAGTGAGGGACAGTTTCCACAGGTTAGTGTATTACTCTTGGTGTTAAGTCTAATGTCAGCTGCCCCACTGCCCGGCAGAAGGCCGCCCCACTGCCCGACAGAAGGCCTTCCCACTGCCCGGCTAAAGTCAGCTACCCCACTGCCTGGCTGATGGCCTCCCCACTGACTGGCTAAAATCAGCTGCCCCACTGCCCGGCAGATGGCCACCCCACGGCCCACCCGGCTGACTCAACTACACCTCCGCAACATGCAAAATCATGGACAGTGGGGCTAGGGCGTGTACTTTAGACTACAGCTGATCAAGGTTTTGCCATTTTTAAGTTCCATAGGCTTCAGTCGGGGGAAGACTGCACATGGAGCGGTTTCCCTTAATGGCAGGTGACTGTGTCCATGTGCTTAGACTACGAGTGTACAGGGAAATATTGTTACGTGTGACGTAAAGATGAGCACCAGTCTTTTAACAGAGCAGAGTTGTTGTGGCGCACACTCGTCAGTCTGGTTTTCTTACATGTTTCAAAATCCCACTTCGGCAACAGTCAAGTTAAATCGTGTCAGGTTTGGTAAGCTGTATTTTGGGGTCGAAGCTGCTACAATCTGGTAATTTAATGCTCAGTTATCGGATAGAACATGGTATCTTGAAATGTAGCTTGATTCTTTATTTCCAGCAATATTATACCAGAAATGTTACCAACTAGGCATAAATTCCAGTTGTTCGCAATGAAGGAATGCTACAGTACATTAAATTTGTTTGCAACACCTCAGCCCCCCTCACCAAAAAAATAATAATAATTCAGTTAAAGCACAGAATCTTTTTAAAAAAAAAATTTTTATTCTATTTATTTTATTATTATTATTATTTTTTTTCAATTTTTCAAATTTTTCAATTTTTCAAATTTGTCAATTTTTCTTTGCAAAGATTGGAGGAGACAATATTGTTTTTATTGTAATGCTTGATAACGTCATAGCTTCTCTCTTCCTCGACTCGTCAGGTGCTACACCATGAACTACGAGCAATCCGCCACGCTTGCCTTCAACTGGAGGCCGGCTATCAGCCAGGAATTACCTTCATTGTCGTCCAGAAACGTCACCACACGAGACTCTTCTGCGCAGACAGGAAGGAGCAGGTAAGGAGTATTCTTGTGAGGAGGGTCGTAGGATGCTTTCGAAACGACCGATGTTTCGTTGAGTTGTCTCAAACATTTGAGGCTCGACATTTTCCAAAAAAAAAAAAAAATAATTCAACAAAAAAGTTTTTTTTTACATAAGTTTGATTTTATTCCAACTCGTGGTGTTTCGAAAAATTGATAAAGAGTTTCGTAGAGCATTCTCATTGATTTGGGATTTAATCTGATAATAGATGTATCAGTATTTTTCAGTACAAAATTATCTTTCCTCATGTAAAGGCTTCTTTCCCTACCACCTTCTTTCCTACACCATCTCACCCTCGATTGAATTTTGTTACTACTAATCGATAAAACCATGAACTGAATAGTTCTGAACATGACTGGTTTCAAAGTTACAAAGCTAGGACGGCATCCTGAAATTTCCCTTTACATCCCCCCGCCCATCCCTGCCCCCACCCTAGGACTGATATTTTACTTCTGTTTACAAACCATGCTAAACAATCTAAAGATGATCTGTTTTTCGAAGAAAACAACGGCAACACTTTTCCATGGCTTTTCTTTGCTGTAGATCGGTAAAAGTGGCAATATACCAGCCGGGACAACAGTGGACACTGGTATCACTCATCCAAGGGAGTTTGACTTCTACCTCTGCAGCCATGCTGGAATTCAGGTAAGGGATTCTTGTTTGTCGTCTGTTACTCCTCTGGGTAATCCAAGACAAGTTGTTAGACTTTATTACAGGATATGTCACTGTTTGGCACTCATTATAGAACACTATTTCATGTTTAGTATGTATAGGTAGATGGATAGACAAAGAGAGAGATAGATAGATAGACAGACGGACAGATTGATAGGCAGACATAGATAGATAGACAGATAGATAGACATAAAGATAGATAGATAGATAGATAGACAAACAGACAGATAGAGAGATAGACAGACTGACAGATTGATAGGCAGACAGATAGACAGACAGACATATATATAGATAGAGAGCTAGAGAGACAGATAGATAGACAGATAGAGAGATAGACGGACATACAGATAGATAGATAGATATACAAACATATAGATAGGTAGAGAGATAGACAGACAGACAGATAGATAGAGAGATAGACAGATAGATAGACAGATATACAAACATATAGATAGATAGAGAGATAGACAGACAGACATGAATATTATCATTATACTAAGGGTTCTCCTCTCATCATTTCACTTTCTTCTATCCGGTATATTGTAATGCCATTGATTCGTAGAGTTAGCATGTTTTTTTAATTTATGAGATGATCTCCAATATTTAGATAGTGGTTACGTTCAGGTCATCATCTGGTTGAGCCCATGGTATACATGTCAAAGAAATCACATTTACCATTGTCCCTAACTAATACTGGCAGCGCCACGTTTCTATGGTCATACGTAGGTTATTTGGGTGGTAGTCACATGGTGTTAACTGAGTGGTGCTACTGGTATATAGGTCCAGCATAATGACCCCTGACTACGGGGTACCAATTGTCCCTCACCATACCATGATAAAATTATGATGATAATAAATAGTATATTTGTGATGTTAATCCTAAGGCATGGATAATGATTTTCTTCTACCCAGGGCACCAGCCGTCCATCACATTACCATGTCCTGTGGGACGATAACGAGTTTTCAGCGGACGAACTCCAGTGCCTGACCTACCAGCTATGTCACACCTACGTCAGGTGTACAAGAAGCGTCTCCATCCCCGCTCCGGCGTACTACGCCCACCTGGTCGCATTCCGAGCCCGCTACCATCTCGTCGAGAAGGACCACGACAGGGGTTACAACGGTGGTTCAGAGACCGGGTGAGTTCCTCTTTCCTAGCTCCCGAGGCCGACACTTGTGTATAATGATACTATTCTCGGACTATCTCGTCCAATACGACACGTAAACAGCAAACTGTATTAGCAACAAAATACACCGCCAACTAAAATCTGCCACTATGTAGCTCTCGTCTGTGAGTTTGAGAACGTCACTGTGGTGGTGCTTTTCAAACTCAATTTGTACCCGTTTCTCGTTGGTCTAACCCGTGTATTATAATATCTCAAAGCTTGCCAAGATGGAGTGTTTGGAATCCATGACATCAAAATATGATTTAACAAGGGGGATAGACTTGGCCGTAAACGAGTCATATAGATTCAGTTTGTCAACTTTCAAATGGAATCTTAAAAAAAGCAACAATAATCATGATGTGAACTAATATGAAAAGAATGGGAAAAAGGGGGATTTTTCCATTTCCATGTCAAGATCCAAAATCAGTTAGACTGATAACTTTGAAATGTTAGCAGACATTTACCTTGGGTGGGGGTGGTGGTGGTGGGTGGATGGATGGTCAGTTCTTTATTTCTTATATTTAGCATGTGATGTCATCCAAATTATGACAACATTCAATCTTGGCTTCAAGTTGCCATGGAAACATAATAATCTAAAACTGAGATATTTTATTGGCTTTAACTGTAACAATTAATCGCCAAGCAGCAGCATTTTTTTTAAGCTTAAATGTTAAACAGAAGGAGAAGAGAAAAGAACATCAGTACGGCACTGCAGCATGACGAACTTGCTTCAAGTCAATTCTTCACTCAGTATGCACGAAAAATGCCTGCATTACTCACACTGCCCGAATTGGGGCAAAAATTATTTTATTTTCTTTGCATGAAAGAAAAAGAAAAAATAACAAAGACTACTTTTATTTTTTTAACATTTTGTCATTTTCGTTTTTTTATCTTATTTACTTTTCATTCGGTTTCTTGCATGTAAAATAAATGCATTCCTCTTTGTTTGTGATCGATTTTATTTTTTCTCGTTTTAGGCCGTTATTTCTTTCGTTTTAAGTTCTCAGAAAACAAAACAATTTAGTTTTTCAAAACTGAAACTAAATCCTTAATTATTTCGCACAAAAAAAAATAATCTTGGTCTTAAAGTCTTTTTAAATTGAAAACAAACTAAATGTAGAATTTAGAAACAATTGGTACTAATCTGCAATTTTGTTAACAATGAGCATTAATTAAATTTATTGAAGGTGACAAAAAATTAAGGTTTGGTGGGATAATAATTTCAGGGGACAGAGTTTGGTTTTTACGATTTTTCTGAAACAGACCTAAATCTAATCACAAAATCAAGGGGTTAATAACAATTGATTTTGTTTTCTTGTTGCTTCAAAATTTAGATCAGCATATTACATTCTATTCTATATCCTTTTATGTTTCAAAATTGAGGTAACTCTAGAATTTCTGCATGATTCTTCCGTTTTCGTAAATTTGCCTCTTTGCAATCAGAAAAATACCATGACGTTTCAACAACGGATTGGGCAGACGAGTCAATTACATTTTAGAGACAGATAAAAATGGTCTAATTCCAATAACTTTGTCTCTAATTATTTTTAATCTTCTGAACGTTCTGCGATTATGTTGTTGGTTTTGTTTTAAGCATATTTTTATTGCGATAAAGAGAGAATAAGTAAATCACTCAATTCTGAATTACCTAGAGAAACAAAACTTTCATGAAATATCATAATAAAACAAGATTTTGATGTTTTGCATTTAATAAGGGATTGCTTGGGGTCGGTCGTCAGTGACATTTACCAAATATCATCGTCTCGTTAGCAGCAACTGCAAAATCGTCTCTCCAAAGGTGGGGTCTATCCTTTTCTATACCGAATGAAACAATTTTAAGAGTTGGCAGATATTTCAGGAACCACCAAAAAAAACAAAAAAACAAATATGGTGATGGAGTAGGCTGGATTTTTTTTTGGAATATATATATATATTTTTTTTCCAATGAATTTAGATGTAAATTATGTATGTTGGTTTAATTAATTGATTAAATTAATTAATTAATTAATTGATAAATACTGTATTGTTTTCTCATTAAACCCTGCAGCCATCAGTCTGGCAATAATAGCAAGTGAGTTTTTATTTTACATTGTCCGTCCACGCTCATGCATTTTTATCGCTTCGCTCTTCGGTTTTCTCTCTTCAATCACCCACACTCTCTCTCTCCCTCTCTCTCTTTCCTTTTGTTTTGATCTTTTATGTTTTTATATTTCTATAAACAGGCTGATTTTTGGATGCATGATCACACATTCACATGTTTCTCACGAGGACTTGTTCCCAGTCTTGCCGGTAAATGCCGAACATGTTTAGGTTTTAGTCTGCTAAACGGGGGGGGGGGGGGGGGNNNNGGGGGGGAGCCTCTAAATTATACAAATGTACTTTAACTTACAACTGAATGTATCTCTCTTTTGCTTTACATATTTTTTGTAGAAATATTCTTTTCCTCCTCTGAGGGTCAATGATACGACAAAAATATGAAAGAAAAATAAAAGACTTTTTCAGTTATGACATTGATCCATGCACCTGTTGCCAGATGAATAATTAAAAAAGATATAAAAAAAAAATTGTTTACTCTGGGATACAAAATGCTCCAAAGGATGTGGTTTTTCACAAGAAAAAAAATTCATCAGGTTTGCTAAAGGAATCAACTTCAGCCACTAGAAAATCCTTTAAAGCCGAGCCAACAAACTGTTTCATTCTTTCGGTAAAAACAATGTTCAGAGATAATGTGAATGTGTTTTCAGTAATCCTAAATCTCTGTACTGTTGTCATGGGAATGGTTGTCAAGGTTTCTCTTTTACACCTCCTTTTAACATGCTTTATTCAGATGCTTTGCTTTTGCCTTTGATTGTATTTGCTGTTTAGTCCCCCCCCCTTCCCACCTCCCTCACAAGAGTGGAATCTTTGTTTTCAGAAAATTTTGGAACGGTAGAGACTTAGTCGGATGTAACACTGACTAATTTATTAGACGGTTGTTGTTTTGTAGAAACAGGGTGAACATTTCAGAGGATTCTAGGGTAATTTTCTTTTCCTTCATCAATAGGTAATAAAATAACAATAATAATAATAAAATATTTTTGTCCATAGTTATCAAAAGCTGCCATGATGTTCTACTGTGGTTACAATCGGCAGATTCGAGTTCATTCCCTTCCAGATTTCTACAACTTGTGTGAGAGTTCCAAACTTCCAGGTCCAAAATAAAAAAAGGGGGTCTTGTAAATTTGATCTGAACTATGATCCAACTTCTCCACATGATGGAGTGTTCATTTACAAGCCCCTTCCCATCCACTCCCCCCCCTCCCACCCCAACAAACACACGTACCCCACAAAGGTGTTTCTAGGACTCTGCTGACATTTGACATTAGCTTAGTGGATTTGGGAATCTTTCTCTTTCGATCTGAACATTTCTTTTTCATATTTTCATGTTTTGTTTCAAAGAAATTTACTTTGAACTTTGAGCAAAATCTTTGTGTTTTCATCTGATTCTGTTACTTTCTTTTGTAAAAGTTTAAAACGCTCATCATACTCTCTGCAGAAAGTGTTCAACAACAAAAAAAAACTTCCCTCGAGAACAGGAAATTTTTTGAAAGATTTACTGACAATTTAGTCCCCATTTGTGTCCCAAAATGGGTTTGAAATATTTACTGAAAGCCTCATAATGTATTCCATCATAAATACAAACAAGTCATAAATTTATACAAACAAGTCTGTCCCTATTACTATGCATTTGCACAATCTCTTTCCCCAAAAAAACCAAGGCCAAACTCTGGACCAAAAGATAAGTACATACATATTCGTGATTGTGTGATAAATTGAAACAATAGAAATTGAAACAATAGAAATTGACAATAGAAACTTTGTTTTGACCATCCAAACACATAACGAGGCTTCAAAGGGAGGAAACCGACTGAAACAGAAAAATACATATAAAGAAGGGCTTTCTTACTTAAATTTCAGTGAAGTCCTTCTGAAATGAGAACTGCAGACAATAAAAACTTCATTCATTTCGTTCTAATCATAATTTTTTTTCAAGCTAAAAGAATATTTCTTTCTTTGGTTTGTTTTCTTCTTCCTTTTGTTTTCGTATTCTTAGTCTAGACGTCTCTTCATTTAACTCTATCTTTGAACATTTATCTACCGGAAAGTTTGATCAATTTTTAATTCATAATTCACGGTAAACATGTCAAAGTGTTTGAACGAGCTCAAAGGTAGAACTCGGATGATAAGACGTGTGGCCTTTATATTTTAAAGGCTTTGTTTTGTGTAAGAAATTTATCATTTTTTGTGACCAAACCATTGAAGTATCGGCATATAATTGGATGCAGTCTAAGAGCTCTCTTCTGTCAGTTAACTAATTAATCCATTTGAAAGAAATTTAGTTGGAGGGGGGGTTAGTAAGATACTCCCAGCCTTGAGTATACCTTGATTTCTGGTCATCAGTACCCCCCCACCCCCTCACATGCCCTTCTTTATTATCTTTGAAATGTGTGGACCGCCTCATTTAAAAAATTTAGATCCACGATCAGCCCCTTGTCTACAAACTGACCAAAGTTGCTGACCAAAAACATTACCCGACTTTTGCCAGAATTTTCTAATGTTGGACTTTGTTTGGGGTTTGTAAGAACAATAAAACTAGAAATGGAATAGCTTTCAACGGCATGACCGATAGGCAGGGATGGAGGGAGATTTATATCATCTTCTGGTTTTTAAATTTTTCTTTGAGTAACTTCTTTAATGTTCATTTGGTTTGCTGTGGAGGTGAACTTATTGTATTTGCTCTTCTTGATCCCGGTCTAAGTTGACTAACAGATTTTTAAGAGTAATTGTGATTGGTGTAGCGACTTTTGAACAGGGGTGCAAACACATATACCTCTGGGGGTGAAGACTTGGCACCCCTGATGCCCAGAAAAAAGCAGGGGGATCACCCCCTCTTGATTACCCAAAGAGTGATTGATCAGGAAAATTGATCAACTGATAGACATTCAAACCTCTCCATGAATATGCAGTGGTTGATTGATTGGCCAATCAATTATCCACACCCTTGCTAGGAAATATCCAAAGGAATTGTGTCCTTCTGTTCATGTAAATGTACATTCTATAGGATAAATCATTAAAAAAACAGCCTATCTTGGATATTATCAGGTGTTTGGTAGTGTTATCATTTACATAAGTATACTAAAAATCCATATAATCTTGTGTTGGTCCTTTGATTGACATCCATATTGCATGATGAATATGCATTGGGTGATTGATTGATTGATCAGTGATATTGTCATCCAATCTGGTATAACCTTCTATTGATCCATTGATTGACATTCAAATCTTTTCATGAATATGCATTGGATGATTGATTGATCAGTGACATTATCATTACATCAGGTATATAATCTTTATTGATCCATTGATTGACATTCAAACCTTACCATAAGTATGCACAGGAGGATTCATTGATTGACTAATTAATTAGCTATACCTTCGTTAATTTGGTCGGAATCTTAATTGTTTAAGTTTTGAATAGATTTGATTGTCAAACGTTTTAGAGTTAACTGCATAATTTAGTTATAGTGTAATTTGATTGGCTTGTGGTTATTATTAACTGCCTAAATGTTCTCTGTTTGTTGCTTACCCAGATTGAGTTTCATCTTGTGGTAGAGCATAGATAAATGTTTTTTTTTCTTGTTTTTTGCTCATTCACTTTATTTTACATTTCTTTCCTTATGATCAGTTAAACATCATCATCCTGGCAAAACCAAATTTTATTTGTGTTCACTTTTCTTCATGTTACACGAAATGCATTACAAGGAACTGACCGGTACTGTCAATGGCCGAGATGAGAATTATTTTTTATTCTTTCAGGCAGCTTTGCATAAGCTCAACCATAGGAAGGAATTGAACATTGGAGATGGGTAGGGTGGTGTTGGGGTGAGCTCGGGCACCCATTGTCCCTGTAACTGGCAGTTTCACAGGATGGTCACCAACCGTCATCAAGGGGGGCACCAAATTTTCATGACACAGAATTAATTCAAGGAAAGATTTTCCTGTTCTTGATGGGGTGATTATTTGTGGAATGGGGATCCCCCCCCCCATCTAGGGAAAGAAGCACTGTACTATTTTAAAGTTAGAATCAATATCAACACTTTCCATTTGTAATGATAAAATTGTACATTTTACATGGTTCGTTAGAATATAAATCACAAATGTTAATAATCCAGCTACAATGTCTTGACGTTTTGAAACTTCCATTAATTCAGTCTCCATGGAAACAAACATTAATGGAACCATTCTTTGTCTTCTTACATCATCAGTGGGGGCGGAGAGGGCCATCACCACGGAGTCAGCAGTGGTCGTTCCCTCGAGGAGATGACCAGTGCGGTCAGAGTCCACAAGGACACCCTGAAGGTCATGTATTTTGCTTGATGGGGTCAGGGGTCAAAGTTCCTCATGCTGTACTGGACAATTCCAAATGCAGAAATAGGTGTGGAGTGATGACCTTAACAACAACATTTGACAGTCTGCAACATCTGATGTGCTAAG
The DNA here is from genome assembly GCA_020650975.1 of Apostichopus californicus. Taxonomy (NCBI): domain Eukaryota; kingdom Metazoa; phylum Echinodermata; class Holothuroidea; order Aspidochirotida; family Stichopodidae; genus Apostichopus; species Apostichopus californicus. The sequence goes on along the minus strand of JAIPMN010014081.1, from coordinate 15,652 downwards.
GGTGTGAGTTTTAATAATGCAAGTCGGTCACCCAAGAAGTATTCATATCATGAAAAGGAATGTAAGCGTAGTAGCCAAAAAGGTATTTGGTTGCCAAGGTTCCGGGTGGAGGAAAATGGTTCATCAGTGGAGGAATGCAGCCTACCATGACAGATATATTGCCATATCGAGCCTAAGCTTACACTGACTGAGATGCTATTCAGTATTGTTTGGTGCACAGATCAGGATAGAGCAAAAGAGTTGTAAATGGAGGAATGCAGCCTACCATGACAAATATATTGCCATATTGAGCCTTAGCTTACTACACTTACTGAGATGCTATGCAGTAATTGTTTGGCACAGATCAGGATAGAGCAAAAGACTTGTAAATGGAGGAATGCAACCTACCATATGAAGTATGGCACCATATAGAGCCTAAGCTTTACACTGACTGAAATGCTGTGCAGTATTATTTGATGAACTGGGACTAAAGGGGTGGGGGGGGTAGGTCATATTAATGAACAAAGTATAAACCCTAAGGGTTTAATATGATGGTGTCTTTCAGAAGAGGAAAAAAAATATCTCCAGTCATAAAAATCTACACAAACTGAAGACCGACTTCCCTTATTCTCTGAAACCATAGCGTAAGGAACCGATGATAAGGTTACACCAGGTTTTTCTGACATCAAGTGTAATGTGAAATCATGCTGCAAGCTTCTTCTTCTTCTTCTTTTTATCTTTTCCCCCCTCCTTCTCTGATTAAAAAATGGGTGTTCCATTCAGGGTATTTATATCAAAAGTGCTGCAGTTTGGAATACTTCAGAAGAAAGAGAGAATGCTGTATATTTGAGCTAACTATATTCTTTTTTTTCATGTGGCACAGTGTTTTTACCTTTTACCTGAAAAAATTGATCATTCTATCCAAATTTTGTTGGAGTCTCTGTACAATAAAAAAAAAATCAAGATTCATTATCGTAAACTCTTGAGTAAAATTGCATCAACTTCATGTTCCAGTTTACTTCACTTTTCAATGCCACCATTTTCTTTTCTTTTCTTTTTTTGGTTTCGAGTGTCACGGAAATAACATATGAGCAATACCAAATGAGGAGTAATCCAATCCAAACCCAAGTTTTTCAAGCTTCGGAAGGGAGAATTTGGAATTCATAAAAATGTGTAAATATATTTGACAATATTTGAATAGTTACTCCTTGTCCGAGACCAAAGTACTAACAATGCCGACCAGGTAGAATTAATTTTAGCAGATGCGCGACACGGACGTGACTTTATAAACCTTGTTGCATCTCACTCGCGAGTAATTAGCAAAATCTTAAAGAAAACCGCCAAAATTTCTTCTCTTTTTGTTCAATAAATGAAATTTAACACTTTTGCATTTGACGAAATACAGTTTTTTTGTTTTTTATGTTGTTTTAAGAAAATGGAAAACAAAATAACCTTTGTTGACAATTGTGGAAAGCAAGGGAAAGGAAACACTAGCTCGATTGTTCATAAAGTTGTAAAATTATGTTGATTAAGGAATGAAGTAAGGGGTACGAAGGAATGTTTCATTTCTTAGTAACAAAAGATACGTATGGCCGGGATTTTCTGAAGTTGCCAAAGCTCAAGTTTTTTTTAAGTGTTTTTATTAGTAACAATGTAGACTTAACAATAGGGTATTCTTTGTAATAATCATAACCTTTGAGTAGCTGATTGTGTCGACGTAATAATTTTGTTTTTCATATCTAATAATACTAAGTTTACTAATTGGTGAATTGATTTAGCGAAGAAGTACATATGAATATTTGTATATTGTTTTGATAGATGGGTGGGTGGTCTTGAGTGGAGCGTCAGCTGTTGAAACTTCCCCTTTTGGAGTTTGGGTGAATGGATAGAGAACGGGTTGTGAGATGTTGGAGGGTGGAGGGGGGGGGGCAGGGGGGAGAGGTTGGGATGTACTGAAAATTCATTACATTTTGCCAAAAGGGTACTAAAGAATGTGCCAATAATGGCCGGGGAGATTGTTCCCCTTGTTATTCCGCCGCAGCCTGTTGGTTTCTGCCACCTTGCATTTTCTGTCTTCAAGCCTACGTAACTTAATTTAACGACAGGCAGTCGTCCATCACAAAATTCAAACTTGATTCATTCAAAGGATGTTTTAGTGTATAATTAATGGCATTGGCTGTCTGCCACGTAATCACAAAGTGTCAGGAAGAAACAGACATCATACAAGTATTCTTAAGTTGATGTTACCTTGAACAATCATGTCATAAGTTGTCGGGTGGGTTGGTGGGGGGGTGGGGGAGGAAGGGAATATCTTAATTGGTAGATTTTGTAGCTGGTAATTACTTCCCAAAAAATGTTTTTTTTTTGTGTAACTGCAGAAAAGGCAAACAAACTTTTAGAGCAAGCAGAAACTAACTGTTACATTGAAAGGAAGATGGTGAATATATAAAAGCTGAACAAACAGGGTGTGTGTCAGTCACGACACACATAATTTGATTCTTCTTTGCAAGTGTCGGTAAAAGGGCGCAAGTGTCAATTAGAGTAGTGCATGTCCGTTCAACAGATAGTGGAAGGGCCTTTTCTTCTTATTCGCATATACACGTAAAGTTTCCACCAGGTTTCCATCATAGCGCCTCAGGTAACACCATAGGAGATAACCAAGCTACTTTCATCATTGTTGCCAGAAAGACTGTTATGTGTTCAGTGATCGTAGTGTGCTTTGACAACTAGGTATTCCCACCTTTGAACCGTGGATCCATTGACCTTGGTTGAAGTTTATTTACTATAACTTGTTGTAAACTAATTTTCTTGATACTGTATTTGTCAGACATGCCCTTTTGGCAGTTCAGTACTCTTGTAAAAGTTTTTTTTTATATCTTGTGATCCAAGAATAGCTTGTACTGCAAATCCTCACAGAAAATTGCATGTCTCTTATTTGTAATGGGGGTGGGGGGGGGGGGGGTAAGGGGGGTTGGAGGAGGGTAATGGGTAGGACAGATGTACACACATACATGTTGAAACCTACTTCACTTTTGGTGGGGGAAGGGTGGATGGGAGCAAGCTTCATGGCACAGCGCCTCCTTTGTATCATGTTACAGCAGATGTGTTTCTCACTTGAGCATTCCTGTTAAATTGCACAATGCATAACGATCAATACACATTGTATGTGTTAGTATATTAGTGTACAGTTTTACAGTAACATTATTTCATATTCAGGATGCCTGTTTAGAAGGTTCCCATTGATTTCAAGACACTTGAAAAAGAACAATGAACCAGAGATTACAAACGCAGAATCCGGAAATGTAAATTGTAATTCAAAATTTCGTCTGGCCTGATCAAAGCAAGCACTCCTCATTTCCTTGAATAATCAAACAAAATGAACTAAAAGTCATCCTTTGGGTTTTTGTTTTTTCGTCTGAAAGATGTTAGGTGTAGAACCCAGCAGAATTTAGATAAACTTAAAATCGTTACAATAGTTTTGAAACTGATCAAAATTAATTTGAAGAAGAGAATGAATCTGTTTCTCTGGCTCGGATAGCCGTATCAATTCCAATTCACTGACAAGAATTTTTAAAATGTTGAGAAAAATATTCATTGTAGAAAATGACTTTCATTACAGCATTTATTTTTGTTGCTTTCGTAGTCTTTTTTTCTATTTTTACTATCTTCACAAACTTTCCTAATTCTTGACAAATCAAGGGTATTGAATCACTTCAAACCAGTTTAAAAATTTAGATTAAAAGCCAGCTTATTTGTATTTCTTTTAGTATCAACTGCGAGCAAAATGTATCAGCTTCTTCTACGTACCTTTAAAAAGTTTGTGTTTTATGAACTGCGGGTCGAAATACATTTATGGATAGAGAGCCACTACATTAAGTATGCTTAAAATGTTGTAACCAGTAATTTAATGTCCACGGAAACATTTTATCTTCCATGTTTTGTTGATGAACAATTTTTGACACTCACAGATAGTGAATGGTTGGGTTTACCCCCATCAAAGGTGTCAGAACAAGTCATTTTACTAAATTAAATTGGACCTACCGACTTCAATAACCCCACCCTTTGTCCAAACCTTCAAACTATGTCAATGCTCTCTTTTTGAGTTGAATACCAATTTGTCGGAGCACAAAGTTTCTAGCAATTCTTTTCCAACTTTTTTAACAGATGCCAAAGAATCGGCTTGAGTTATTCCAAAATTGGCAGCACAAATAGATGTTTGTGCCTAGTTATTTTTTATGATATTAATATCCATTTCTTTCTTTTTTTCAGTTATTGCTGGCTTTCCACACAATATATTAGGCACAAAGTTTGTACAGTACTTACGGTTACAAATGTTAAACAACAAAAAATATATTAAAAACAAACTAAAAGCATGAGAAAAAAATGATAATAATGTTGAAATTGGCTAATATTTAGTTTTTTTGCCTTGTCTTTGTTTTTTTACCTAAAGCAGTAAGAAGAAAAAAATGAAGCTCAAAATTCTTGTTTATTTTGCTTAGTTCAATGTTGCTTCTAGGCATTATGTCATGTATCTTAACTGTCTTAGTTCTCTCATGCCAAATGTTAGGTTTTATTCTTCATCATCTTCATCTTGTGCTCTCATTTCTCTTTTCCCTTTCATTTTGTGACATTTTATAAAACCTTTCATTGGTAGTAGAAACTGATCATGTTGTAAATTAGAATGACTTTTGCAGGAACAAATAAATCCTGTATGAAATAATGACACAATTGCCTAAATAGAAGAATTTTGAATGCGCAACAACACATGTATACCACAGTTATTTCCAGTCAATATTAAAGAAAAGTTAAATAACTTTTACTCATAGTTACCAAATTAACTAATGATAAATTGTAAAACAGTCCCCCCCCCCCCTCTCCCTTTTTAGGGGTGACAAAAAATTTACTGCTCACATCTTTAAGAGTTGAATGCAAAACGGGGGTGAGGGGCAGGGGATGGGGTAATCCAATGGGAGAGGCACATGGGCGTGGGTTCAAGGAGCATTGCATGCATATGATAACGTCGTTAAATCAGTTGATTTACTATGAGTATTTAAATTTTTAAAAAAGGCGTTTGTTAATATTTTCATACTACCTGGTTATATCCGTCTTAATCTCGCATTTCTTTCTGTAAACATCTTTTCGTATTATTCTTAGCGAATGGTATCAACAAAATTGAAACTTTTCGGTTACTACTTGTGCAAAAACTCATTCCATTTTTACATCTTGTTATGAAAAGGAGAAATAAGGTAAAATAATTTTCAATATCCATAACAAAGTCCAAGCTAGTTCTGTGTCATTTTAGTTGTAGTGGATGTCGTTCTTGGTATGTTCGAGATTATACTGGCCGGGGAATTTTCATGCCGTCTTGAACCGATCTTTTGTTTGTACTGTGTTTGCTAACGTACTTGGTCTACCACTTATAAAGCTTCCAGATAATTAAGAACTGAAGCCATCATTAATTGAGTAACAAAATTGTCTAGGCTTGCATCTCACACTGAGATGTTTCAAAGTTTGTTGTTCGTATGATTTAAGTGAAATATGTGCCGGTTTAAACTAATTTAATAAAAAAATTAGATGTAAATACATTTTTTTCTTTCTTTATCAAGTGTGTCTTGGTGAACGGTTATAACTTTTAAATGATCTGCTCCTGGTGATTTTAATCATACTTTTTATTAATAATTAATAATGATTTCATCTTCCTTTTGATCAAACTTTCATGTTTTTCTTTTTCAAACTTGTCGTGCCACTGCTAAAGATATTTAAAGATGAAAAGATTACTTTTAAAAGTTTTTCTTTCTACTTGCAGTTTTTATTTATTTAGTGTTTTTTTTAAAAGATTTAATTTGTTTTGGATTGATTTGCTTGGAGTTTTTTTGTTGCAACTCTTTTCTCACAGCTCTACCATGCAATTGAATTAAACACAAAAACATGAAAGAATGGATGTTAATACACGAAAAGGGACAGAACAATAGTGAATTGATGAACTTCAGGAGTAACCTTGCATTAAGCTGGTAGTCAACCTACACATTGTCTTTGTAGCCATGTCTGCTGTTACAATTTTAATGGGTTATGTTTTTCCTTCCATGCATGATGCCGAGACTGCTCCATGGCTCAGCTAACATTAAATTTTGTACCAGCTTTCCATATGATTTGTACTGTTGTGCTACGATCCAATAGTTTGATACAATTCCATTTTCTCACACAAGTTAACGCTAGGCTATAAAGATGTAATATTTACAGTGTGAAGGTTAACTCACTTCCAGTGTAATGCTCACTGTGTTAGGCTATGTGGATGACATTGTACCACCGCCCCTTTGGTTGCATATGAGTTTCAGACCTACCATTGTAACTCATTAGGAATGTTACATTGGTTGTTTTGTCTTCATTCTGGTTTGCTATTGTGGAGATTTACATTGCTAACATTAACATTGCATCCACGTTTCTATGGCTACCGTTGTTGGCCATGTTACTACATCTACCGTTCATGTCATGACCCTTGTTCTCTGTGTTAGGCTATGACCACATGTATCATCGTATGGTACTACAGCCTAGGTTTCATGCTATCACTTGTTTTAATGTTAGGCTAATGAAGGTTTTAATGCTGTTACCTGTAGTAGTGTGGTCTACTTTCATTCAGCTAAGACATACATATGTGTATGCTACGCAGTGTGATTACTGCGTACTACTTAAACATCAGGGAATCCTCTATAGTGGAATCATCATAGCCTATATAATAATGTGTACTCCTATCATACATTACGTTATTTCCAATTCATTATGTGTTAGGCTATGGGTGATATGAGCCTAGCCGCTGGTTGTTATGCATGATCTATGTTCAAAGTAATATCCCACACAATGTTTGTTTTTCTCGTCTACTTTCTGTTGACATTCACTCGTATCATTTAAGATGAAAACAACTATCACTCATAAACCATAAATTTACTCAGAATGGGCCACATCTCATAACGGTTAATGTTAATAATCTCTCGTGCTATTTCTTGTTTTTTTGTCATTTTCTCGTCACTATTGATGTGAACTTTTTGCACCTACCAAGCTTCTGTTTGAAATATTTATTTTTTAAAACTCTCCATGTTCTAATCATTCTTGTACATCACTCGTTAATGTTCAACTGGTTGTAAAGGGGACAGTTTTACCTGATTGCTGCATTCATGACATCTTACGATAGTAGCAATCTGCACTTTGCGATGTGTCCAGACCATATAACCTTTGCTACAATGGGCTACAGCTGGATGGCTTAGCTGATCAGGTAACACATGGAACGTGTTTGGGTGATTAATTGACCAGTTGTTCATCATTAAATTAATCACTATTTAGTGACGTCCTGGGATCATAGTTTGATGATTTATGTTGGTGAAATGGCTACAACTTGGCAAAATTGGATAGTTTAAATTTGGACCTTGTGTTGTTTCGTATATCTTGTGTATATCTTGAATTGCTTATCAAATGATGATGTCCAATGTAGGTTAAAGGTCAACTGTGGCATGATCAGCTAATCTTGTGGCTGTTGTTGACGCAGTGAATACCTGCCAACTCTCATGGTTTTATGTATCCTACGATTCCATCAAAATTCCATGCGCAAAATCTTTAACCTTCCCAACAAAGTATAGCATATTTACATGGAGTTGTTAATATTTTTCGTATAAGTTAAAGCTGCCTCACAAAATAAATAACACAACTAACACGTTAGAATGTAAAAACGAGGAGTTTCATTTGACTTTCAACGTTTTGTAAAATCTCCCAATTTTCTTTCCCTTGGAATTCTCCAGCTTTTAAACACTTATGAGGGGTTTGGCAGGTCTCCACAATGTCACTTAGGTTCACTGTTTTCTTGAGGATAAAGAGAAATATTCTAGCCTTGCATACCGAAGAGTTACCTCCAACAGGTTTTCCAACCACAGTAGTATTACTTTGACGTGAATATTCATATCAAGACGGTTTCAACAAGTGCCACTTCAGAAGATTCTTTATCCAAAGTGAAAGAAATCTTATTTTGTAAAATAAAAAAAAAGTAAAAATGAAAAAAATGTCATAAATCTTGTTTTTAGATGTTCACAAACATTTGTCAGTTTTCCATTTCTCTGGCATGACGCATCAAAAGGACAAAATTTCAGTTTCAGTTAAAAAGTCATTAATGTTTGATCCAATGGAGGAAAGACCTGTCCACTTTGCCCTGACCAAAACTGTAGTCGTTACATCTTCTCATGTGTGATACTGACCAGGGTGGAAGTGCACTGCGTTTTCTACAAGTACTAACTGACAAAGTAACATTAATGTAATCTACCGAATATGTACAAGTGCCACTGGTATACCTGTCTTCTGAATTATTCATTAGCATCATGCATATTCATGTTTTATGATAAAAACTGGCAAAGATAAGTGAATTTTTACGAGGGGATTGCAATGTAACAGATTCCCCCTCCCAGCAGCAATACTGTCCTTATCAACCAGTGTGATCTGCAATAGCACAAGTTAGAGGTTAATGAGTGAAATAGAATAAATTATGTGTACATTTGAATATTCATGTCTTTATTGTTTCATTTGTTATTACTTACAGAGTTGTTCTTCTTTGAGATAAAGGAACATAAAAGAAGCCGGTGTTGGATTGCTGTTTCCTTCACAGACATTTTATTGGCTAATTAAATAATCCTTTTATAGACTTCTTAGAATTTTCTTCAACCATTCTAAAGGTTGGGTCTAATACTGGTACACCATTAACTGTTCTCCATATGACCAGTTGATGGTAAGAACCCTTGTAGAGGGTTGTCACACTTTCTAGAAAACAATATGATCTTTCCAAGACAAACTATGTACAAAATTCACGACCTATTTTATAGGCCATGTCGGTATATGTGTTTTGGCCAAAAAGGGGCCAGGTAAAGTGAAGAAATTCCAGAAAATCATTTTATTTCCTATAACTTGACATTTTTACTCTATTCTTTTGCCATGCCTCGCAATTGAGTTTGCACTTCCTGTAAGGTTACATAGGCTCGGTATTCCAAGTCATATTCATAAAAACTAAAATATTTGATGGTACCATAGACTTAGAAGATAGCGTTCGTTTAATTCATGGCAGCAAATCTTACCAAATCAGGGATGAGCCTGGGGAAGAAAATAAATCATGGAACTTTGCAAAAATTGCGGTATAGGCTCCAGATTGCGTATGCTACAGTATGTTAGGATAATAGTTTTTGTCCCCGCGGTAGAAAAGAACTCACGGTAATTCCGCGAATTCGCGGGAAAAGTTCATGTCTGTCAAATAAGAATGTAAACTTTGAAGAGAACAACCAAAATGTAAAAAGTCGTAGAAAAAGTAGTCTTCCAGCGAGCCAAATGAAAATAATCTTCTCGCCACACCCCCCATTCCCCACCCCTGAAAGTTACCATGGCAATTACTTTATGTCTACATGATCATCTTACTACTTAATGATTGGATATTTACACTAATGCAAACTTATATGACTGAAAATTGTCTTTGAGACACACTTTAATTCCTACTATACATATTTCACTGTCTTAAAAATATTCCGAGCTTGCTACTGGCAGAGAAATGCCGACATGCATAGCTAGCAGAATCATCAGGACTCTGGTCACTCCATCATATCCAACTAAAGAGAAAATTCTCAAACACATCGAAATGACTGTGACTACAAAGACAAAATATAAAAAATCATGATACTTTTTCAACTTTTTGTAATAGGAGTACCACATCATATGAGTACCACCAATTGAATTGTCCTTTGGTATTTAATTACAAGTTCAATGCCCTTTGGTATGAGTGCAAGTATGAATGTAAGGCCCCCCTCCACATTTTCCTAGGCCTCCCTCCACATTTTCCCAGGCCCCTCCTCCACATTTCCCAGGCCCCCTCCACATTTTCCTAAGTCCCCTCCACATTTTCCCAGGCCCCCCTCCACATTTTCCTAGGCCCCCTCCACATTTTCCTAGGCCCCCTCCACATTTTCCCAGGCCCCCCTCCACATTTTCCCAGCCCCCCCCCTCCACATTTTCCTAGGCCCCTTAATAATTGACACCTATGCAGGTCTGCTACTAGTCTCCAAATCAAACTCACCAAATCATCTGCGCTTTCATCCAGGTCGGGCATCTCAACCTCCTGAGATGCTGCTTCTTCTCGTAGGAACTGACGGTGACAAAATAGAGAAAGAAACGTCCAACATCTTAGTGAAACAGTAATAATAAACAGTAATAATAATAAATAGTAATAATATTAAAACAGTAATAATAACATTAAAGGATAAAAAAAAAACTTAGATATCTTACTTCATATTGAACACCCCTTTCCCTATTCCCCCTCCCACATCTCGGAATAATGATTGGGGCTATGACAGATTTTAAGTGCAATCTTGTTATCAAATGTGCAAAAATTCTGGGTCGACAAGTAAAATTTAGGCTGTTCTTACATTTTATTTACAAAAATGTTGATGTGGCCTGGTACATTCAGGTAAAATGTTGACATGGCCTGGTACACTCAGTCAAAATGTTGACGTGGCCTGGTACATTCAGGCAAACTATTATAGTCTGAATTTTTCTTTGAACCCTGGCTACACAATATGCCAGAAGAATGTGTTTATCAGCTACTGGAGAGACAATATCATTCTAACACCGGACAAATCACTTTTAAGGTTACTAAGATTTTTACCTTTTTTACCTTATCAGCAGTCATAAGCAATTGGTGAATTGATTTAGCGAAGTAGTACATATTAATATTTGTATATTGTTTTGATAGATGGGTGGATGGATGGTGGGTGGTCTTGAGCGGAGCGTCAGCTGTTGAATCTTCTCTTTTTGGAGTGTGGGTGAATGGATGGATGGAGAACGGGTCGTGAGTTGTTGGAGTGGGAGGGGGGGGGGCAGCGGGGAGAGGTAACTTAATTTAACGACCGGCAGTCGTCCATCACAGAATTAAAACTTGTTTCATTCAAAGGATGTTGCAGAGTAAATTAAATGGCATTGGCTGTCTGCCACGTAAATCAAAAAGTGTGTCAGGAACAAACAGACATCATACAAGTATTCTTAAATTGATGTTACCTTGAACAATCATGTCATAAGTTTTCCGGGTGGCAGGTGGATGGGGGGATGGGGGGTTGAGGGCAGGAAGGGAATATCTTAATTGGTAGATTTTATAGCTGGTAATTACTTCCCAAAATTGTTTGCAGAAAATACAAACAAACTTTTAGAGCAAGCAGAAACTAACTGTTACATTGAAAGGAAGATGGTGGATATATGAAAGCTAAACAAACAGGGTGTGTGTCAGTCACGACACACAGAATTTGATTCTTCTTCGTAACTTTCGATAAGAGGGCTCAAGTGTCAATCAGAGTAGTGCATGTCCGTTCAACTGATAGTGCAAGGACCTTTTCTTCTTATTCGCATATACACGTAAAGTTTTCTCCAGGTTTCCATCATAGCGCCTCAGGTAACACCATAGGAGATAACCAAGCTACTTTCATCATTGTTGCCAGAAAGACTGTTATGTTTTCAGTGATCGTAGTGTGCTTTGACAATTAGGTATTCCCACCTTTGAACAGTGGATCCATTGACCTTTGTCGAATTCATTTTACTATAACTTGTTGTAAACTAATTTTCTTGATACTGTATTTGTCAGACATGCCCTTTTGGCGGTTCAGTACTCTTGTAAAAGTTTTGCGATCCAAGAAAATAGCTTGTACTGCAAATCCTCACAGAAAATTGCATGTCTCTTATTTGTAATGGGGGTGGGGGTGGGGTAAGGGGGGTTGGAGGAGGGGAATGGGTAGAACAGATGTACACACATACATGTTGAAACCTACTTCATTTTTGGTGGGAGAAGGGTGGGTGGGAGCAATCTTCATGGCACAGCGCCTCCTTTGAATTATGTTACAGCAGATGTGTTTCTCACTTGAGCATTCCTGTTAGATTGCACAACGCATAACGATCAATACACATTGTATGTGTTAGTAAATTAGTGTACAGTTTTACAGTAACATTATTTCATATTCGGGATGCATGCTGTTTGGAAGGTTTCCGTTGATTTCAAGACACTTGAAAAGGAACAATGCACCAGTGGTTACAAACGCAGAATCCGGAAATGTAAATCGTAATTTCAAATTTTCGTCTGGCCTTGATCAATCCAAGCACTCCTCATATCCTTGAATGAACTTAAAGTCATCCTTTGGATTTTCGTTTGAAAGATGTTAATAGGTTTAGAACCCAGCAAAATTCAGATAAACTTAAAATTGTTACAATAGTTTTGAAACTGATCAAAATTAATTTGAAGAAGAGAATGAATCTGTTTCTCTGGCTCAGATAGCCGTATCTATTCCAATTCACTGACAAGAATTTTTAAAATGTTGAGAAAATATTCAATGTAGAAAATGACTTTCATTACAGCATTTATTTTTGTTGCTTTCGTAGTCTTTTTTTTTTTTTCCCCACTATCTTCACAAACTTTCCTAATTCTTGACAAATCAAGGGTATTGAATCACTTCAAACCAGTTTAAAAATTTAGATTAAAAGCCAGCTTATTTGTATTTCTTTAAGTATAAACTGCGAGCAAAATGTATCAGCTTCTTCTACGTACCTTTACAAAGTTTGTGTTTTATGAACTGCGGGTAGAAGTACATTTATGGATAGAGAGCCACTACATTATGTATGCTTAAAATGTTGTAACCAGTAATTTAATGTCCACGGAAACATTTTATCTTCCATGTTTTGTTGATGAACAATTTTTGACACTCACAGATAGTGAATGGTTGGGTTTACCCCCATCAAAGGTGTCAGAACAAGTCATTTTACTAAATTAAATTGGACCTACCGACTTCAATAACCCCACCCTTAGTCCAAACCTTCAAACTATGTCAATGCTCTCTTTTTGAGTTGAATACCAATTTGTCGGAGCACAAAGTTTCTAGCAATTCTTTTCCAACTTTTTTAACAGATGCCAAAGAATCGGCTTGAGTTATTCCAAAATTGGCAGCACAAATAGATGTTTGTGCCTAGTATTTTTTATGATATTAATATCCATTTCTTTCTTTTTTTCAGTTATTGCTGGCTTTCCACACAATATATTAGGCACAAAGTTTGTACAGTACTTACGGTTACAAATGTTAAACAAAAAAAGATATATTAAAAACAAAACAAAAGCATGAGAAAAAAAATGATAATAATGTTGAAATTGGCTAATATTTAGTTTTATTGCCTTGTCTTTGTTTTTTTACCTAAAGCAGTAAGAAAAAAAAATGAAGCTCAAAATTCTTGTTTATTTTTGCTTAGTTCAATGTTGCTTCTAGGCATTATGTCATGTATCTTAACTGTCTTAGTTCTCTCATGCCAAATGTTAGGTTTTATTCTTCATCTTCTTCATCTTGTGCTCTCATTTCTCTTTTCCCTTTCATTTTGTGACATTTTATTAAACCTTTCACTGGTAGTAGAAACTGATCATGTTGTAAATTAGAGTGACTTTTGCAGGAACAAATAAATCCTGTATGACTTAATGACACAATTGCCTAAATAGAAGAATTTTGAATGCGCAACAACACATGTATACCATAGTTATTTCCAGTCACTCTTATTAAAGAAAAGTTGAATAACTTTTACTCATAGTTACCAAATTAACTAATGATAAATTGTAAAACGGTTCACCCCCTCTCCCTTTTTAGGGGTGACAAAAAATTAACTGCTCACATCTTGAAAAGTAGAATGCAAAACGGGGGTGGGGGGCAGGGGATGGGGTAATCCAATGGGAGAGGCACATGGGTGGGTTCAAGGAGCATTGCAATGATGACGTCGTTAAATCAGTCGATTTACTATGAGTATTTAAATTTTAAAAAAAGGCGTTTGTTAATATTTTCATACTACCTGGTTATATCCGTCTTAATCTCGCATTTCTTTCTGTAAACATCTTTTCGTATTATTCTTAGCGAATGGTATCAACAAAATTGAAACTTTTCGGTTACTTCTGTGCAAAACTCATTCCATTTTTACACCTTGTTATGAAAAGGAGAAATAAGGTAAAATAATTTTCAATATCCATAACAAAGTCAAAGCTAGTTCTGTGTCATTTTAGTTGCAGTGGATGTTCGTTCATGGTATCTTCGAGATTATACTGGCCGGGGAATTTTCATACTTCTTGAACCGATCTTTTGTTTGTACTGTTTTTGCTATCGTAATTGGTCTACCACTTGTAAAGCTTCCAGATAGTAAAGTCCGAAAGCCATCATTAAGAGAGTAACGAAATTGTCAAGGCTTGCATCTCACACTGAGATGTTTCAAAGTTTGTTGTTCGTATGATTTAAGTGAAATATGTGCCGGTTTAAACTAATTTCATAAAAAAAAATTAGATGTAAATACATTTTTTTCTTTCTTTATCAAGTGTGTCTTGGTGAACGGTTATAACTTTTAAATGATCTGCTCCTGGTGATTTTAATCATACTTTTATTAATAATAATAATGATTTCATCTTCCTTTTGATCAAACTTTCATGTTTTTCTTTTTCAAACTTGTCGTGCCACTGCTAAAGATATTTAAAGATGAAAAGATTACTTTTAAAAGTTTTTCTTTCTACTTGCAGTTTTTATTTATTTAGTGTTTTTTTTAAAAGATTTAATTTGTTTTGGATTGATTTGCTTGGAGTTTTTTTGTTGCAACTCTTTTCTCACAGCTCTACCATGCAATTGAATTAAACACAAAAACATGAAAGAATGGATGTTAATACACGAAAAGGGACAGAACAATAGTGAATTGATGAACTTCATTGGTAACCTTGCATTAAGCTGGTAGTCAACCTACACATTGTCTTTGTAGCCACGTCTGCTGTTACAATTTTAATGGGTTATGTTTTTCCATCCATGCATGATGCCGAGACTGCTTCATGGCTCAGCTAAAATAAAATTTTGTACCAGTTTTCCATATGATTTGTACTGTTGTGCTACAGATCACAATCCAATAGTTTGATACAATTCCATTTTCTCACACAAGTTAAAGCTAGGCTATAAAGATGTTATATTTACAGTGTGAAGGTTAACTCACTTCCAGTGTAATGCTCACTGTGTTAGGCTATGTGGATGACATTGTACTACCGCCCCTATGGTTGCATATGAGTTTCAGACCTACCATTGTAACTCATGAGGAATGTTGCATTGGTTGTTTTGTCTTCATTCTGGTTTGCTATTGTGGAGATGTACACTGCTAACATAAACATTGCATCCACGTTTCTATGGCTACCGTTGGTGGCCTTGTTACTACATCTACCGTTCATGTCCTAACCCTTGATCTCTGTGTTAGGCTATGACCACATGTATCACCATATGGTACTGCAGCCTAGGTTTCATGCTATCACTTGTTTTAATGTTAGGCTATGAAGGTTTTAATGCTGTTGCCTGTAGTAGTGTGGTCTACTTTCATTCAGCTAAGACATACATATGTGTATGCTACGCAGTGTGATTACTGTGTACTACTGAAACATCAGGGAATCCTCTATAGTGGAATCATCATAGCCTATATAAAAATGTGTACTCCTATCATACATTACGTAATTTCCAAGTCATTATTATGTGTTAGGCTATGGGTGATATGAGCCTAGCCGCTGGTTGTTATGCATGATCTATGTTCAAAGTAATATCCCACACAATGTTTGTTTTTCTCGTCTACTTTCTGT
>JAIPMN010014080.1:0-10815 GCA_020650975.1 Apostichopus californicus | reverse complement strand
TTTTTTTTCAGGAGGGGTAGTAGAGGAGGAAGGGGATTACAAATATTGCTGTACATTTAACGACTCATTTCGACTCTTACTCGACGGAATAATCTTTGACGACTTTCACTTCAGTTTCACGAATAATAAGACTGATCCAAATGGGTGAATATAGAATTTAAAGATCGTAACCTTTTCCCACATAGTTCAGACAGGCATGGTTTATCATAAAGGAAGTTTCAAGAAGCAAAGTCTCGTCAAAAAAGGATCATGTTAAAATTGTTTGTCTACTCTTATTTTGTGGTCTGGATTTATTTGACCGATGGGGCCGCCTGTTGAGAACCCCTGCCTTGAATGATTCGAATGTGTTCTTTTTCTCATCGATTCGGGCTCAACGTTACTCTTGAAAGGAAGTATGTTGCATCTATGCTGATTCCTGCATGCCTCAGTTTCCTCACATCCAGACATATTTTTGATAATAAAAATCTTATGACAAATCTAAAGACATTTTTAATATGTATACTGTACTTACACTGTATGTATACTGTACTTACACTACAAAGCTAGCTGAAGAAATATAGCTTTTCTCTTTAATAAACTATTTTATTTTAATTTTCATATTAATTATTAATTATAATCATCACGAATAATAAGACTGATCCAAATGGGTGAATATAGAATTTAAAG
The DNA here is from genome assembly GCA_020650975.1 of Apostichopus californicus. NCBI lineage: Eukaryota > Metazoa > Echinodermata > Holothuroidea > Aspidochirotida > Stichopodidae > Apostichopus > Apostichopus californicus. Next base: position 10,149 of record JAIPMN010014080.1, on the reverse strand, counting down.
ATCGTAACCTTTTCCCACATAGTTCAGACAGGCATGGTTTATCATACAGGAAGTTTCAAGAAGCAAAGTCTCGTCAAAAAAGGATCATGTTAAAATTGTTTGTCTACTCTTAGTTTGTGGTCTGGATTTATTTGACCGATGGGGCCGCCTGTTGAGAACCCCTGCCTTGAATGATTCGAATGTGTTCTTTTTCTCATCGATTCGGGCTCAACGTTACTCTTGATTTTTAATATGTATACTGTACTTACACTGTATGTATACTGTACTTACACTACAAAGCTAGCTGAAGAAAGATAGCTTTTCTCTTTAATAAACTATTTTATTTTAATTTGTTTAATTTTATTAATTTTATAAATATTAGCAAGTACATAGTGACTCCCCTTAATTGTATACTCCCAAATTCCAATATTTCATCTTTTAATCTTTTCACATTAATATTGATCACATGTTAAAGCACAAACTTTGGAAACCACATTCTCTTCATATTTCTGAATCAAACTTGCTTAAAATAGTCAAATTTAGTGAAATTCATTACTTGTTGTGTGATTTACACTGTAAGGAATATACTTATGCTACTGTACATACAGTATGAAACCAATATTGCTATATTCAAACCACTATGAGCTCTGTGAAACCAAACAAATTGTCAAATCTATCTTCATACTTCACCGAGAGTGCAGCATCACGAGTCTCTAGCGAGAGCCGAGTTGTGTTGATGTACGATGTATTTCACAGGTTTGTTGTGCTTCTCACAAATTTTATGATTCATGAATGTGAACAAAAAACTAATTGATTAACCTCTGAATAACCTTGGTTCTATATGTACAAGCATACATTGTATTTGTGTAACAGGTGTAAAAACCCAGCGCATGTACGCAAAACCGAGATATACTGTATGTCTCACACAGCAGCGACGGGGCTTCAGTTTATCCCGTGGACACAATACTGTACAGAGTTCTGCCTCTGTATAACATTATAACTGCCAGCTTCTTTACATCCCAAACACTTCATGAAAGGTGCCCGAAGATTGAACTTTTTGCCTAATTGCGTTGACTAGCAATTTATGTTGGCACAGACAAGAGCCAAGTACACACCCACACACACACTGCAGCAGACAAGGCTCACCCAAAATGCAGAGAATATGTCAAGCCCTCGACGTCGTGGCTGTCGTACTCGGTCTACGACGACGATGTACGGCAATTTACCGTATTTATTGACGAGTTGCAGACGACGGCAACGGCAAACACATCTATGAGACGGACGACGTGATTGGTCAAGCTGCCATGACTGTGACCTGAAGAGGGAGGTTAGCAGCCTCAATGTGACTTTCATAGTTTTTTCTCCAAACACATTGGAAGACGACGGGAAGAGTGAACGCGGTGGATTCGAGGCGAACATGTTCCACCACACTGTCACGTCATACATAATTTAAAGTTGTTGGTTTTCTGCATCTATGTTCATATATCTATTGGATTATGGATGCATGAAATGTGCAGCAGCCCGGGATGACATATACTGGCAAAGCATTCAAACGAGCAGCTCTCTGGCTGTGCCTTGATTGTGTCTACGGTCCTACGCTGTTCTCACACACGCATCACTTTACAAAGGCATTCTGTGGTGCTTATTTTACTGCTGTAGGTTTGGGAAGGGGGGGGGGGTGGGGGAGAGAATAAAACTGCTTGGCCTTCTGTCTGTAATCTATTTAAAGTAAGAAATGTAGATTACAAAGTGGATAATTCCTCACTTGTCCTTCATTTTTGGTTTTTGCTCAGTCCATACGGTTAACTGTCCTCGTTACGGTTACCCTACAGTGGTGCAATTTAGTAGAGATGTCCATGACACAGGCCACATCACTCTAGAGGACTTTCTAGGTCGGCGGTAGGGGTGGGGTGGCAGGAGTATGTTTTACGCACCCTTCAACTAGGGACCTACAGTACTTTCTGGCAGCGCTAAGATCAAAAGGAGTGCCGGGCAATCAAAAGATCCTATTTGTGTTACATATACCTCAAAATTTGCCTCATTTTCTAGGGGTTTCTTTATTTTCTCTCAAAATTTCAACACAGTGTTGCAACTCCTATGAAACAAATGTTTACAAGACAAGAACTTTGAAGACAGACTAGTCAAAGTTTTGTTGTCCCATATGGGCAACTGTAGCATCAACAGAACCTAAATTCTTCAGGTGAAGATCCCGGTAGACCCCACCAGTTTTCTGCCACCTCACTTTTTGATGGAATAAAAGTAAGACAAACTCTTAGAAATTCTCATCCAACCGGCAGTTCATGAGCAAGCAATACTATATAAATGAAAGCATTCATTTGTCAAGGTTTTGACGTCTAGACACTTCTCTGTATAATCTAAGCATTTATAAACCTACATTGTCAAACTTTTGGAAAATTTGATGAAAATATATCATTGTTGCATTTATTTAACCATCGGACAGCATTCAAAGCACTTTCCAAAATCTTTTCGAAAGGCTACCGTATTCTTCCCCTCACAATTTATGAGTCTCAAAGGATTATAAGGGTTGGGCAATATATCAAAAAACTTAGTCTTTCAAAGCGCCGATAAAATCGTCATGAACTATGTGCAGGAATAATTGTCATATTTTGAAACTATCAACACTTGAAATCTATAAAGAGTAGTTTTGCTTTGTTGCAATAATTTGGTCAAATCAGTTTTGAGCTAATCAAGGTAAAGTTCCTGTAATAGAATAGTGTGTGTGGTGCATCTTCGGTATGTGGACTGAATGTTTCCCAAAGTTTACAGTATGTTGTTCTTAATTCTGATTTATTGTTGATTTCTCCCCGAAATGTGATAGATTAAGAATGAATGTCAAACTTGCCATTTATGCAACTCCATGCATCATGACCGACGACGAATTCGTACGAATTTGATCTTCCGTTTTTTGAGTAATTTAGTAAGGTATAAAAATAGGACAGTAACAGCTTGACTTGGCACTCGACAGGCTGTTATAAGGTTGTTAACACTACTGTGGTAAACAATCTTTGAACAAGGGTCTTTAATGTTAATAATTAATACTCAAGCCAACCTACTGTAACAATACAAGGAAGTTTGAAAATTATCGACAAACTGTTGATATCAAAATATGAATCTTTCGTTTTCTGATTCAAGTTTTAGTCGGACCCCAATGTTGGACGTGTTTATGAATTCGTAAGAAACTCTACAGGGCCTACAGTATATTTTATGGCAGACAAATCTGCTAGCTATGCTTATAAATTCTCCCTCCCCCAAGCCCCACCCCCGTCCTGCTTCCCAAATCTTCAAGTAGTCAGCCAAGCAGAGACTCAGACGGGTCATAAAATACAAATGGGATCGATTGAGTCTGCAAACGTCAGACCCCAGAATGTCTGGCGTTGGTTTGACATTAACTGGGTCAGACGACGATGATCCGCGGGGATGCAATCACAGAATCGAGGCACTGAGTCCTACACCAGAGAGGACGGACGTCTAATGGCTGCACTTTCAGAGAGTGTGCATGCAGCACAAGGAAGACATTAACGACTGTCTGTTGAGAAACTCTGCCCAACTCCAGACAGGAAGAAGAAGAACAACGAGGACTCCCAATATTCTTATAAGTGGTGTCTGCAGTTGTGTATTATAAATGCCAAGTAGATCATTCATTAAACTTTAAGGGGGTAATTTTTTGCAGCTGATTGCCTTTTGCAGTAAATTTATCTCCCACTTATTTATATGTATGTATACCATGTAAGAAAACATATTGCAATAAACCACATTAAGACCTTAGTTTTGCTTTGTCTTTTCTGTTTAATTTTCCACACTTTAAAGCTGCAGTTTTGGGTTGAATTTGTGACTTCTTTTGTTTTTCAACCATTTTGATCATGCCATGTAATATTGACAAAATAATTGGATAAAATTCCTCAATTTAACTGAGCCCTTCTATCCGACTTGTAAATCACAATTCAAGCTACTCACAGAAAATTTTATTTCCCACAAAAATTGAAAGTAATATTTCCATTTTCGTGAAAGGCAAACCTTTGTCATTCGTGTTCTAAATTTGTCGTTACTGGTGGGACTTTCATAATATGAAGAAATGATTTGATTTTTGGGTACCGTATCTTTTCCAGTTTATCAAGACTGTACCACATTCAATGCATAATACAGCTTTAATAACGATAGACAATTAAAGAAAATGCATCCATTTTTTTTTTTACCATTCTGGCAAATTATTGCCTCTAAATAAGTTTTGTTAAAACTATCATCAATAACTTACAAACCCAGAAGGCTTAATTAGCTGATATGAACTTGAACTGCATGGTGACCTTTATCAGTTGCATCCCAATGGTGACTGCAGCATAAATCAAACCCACAAATAAATTAAACCCACAGCTACTTCTTAACAATTTAGTTAATTTCTATCTTTAAAATTCACCCACTGGAGATTACATTCTATTATAATTTTTTTTTAAATAATTGGCTCCAAATATAAATAAATCAGTCTACCTTTAGGCTTGAATGTAATTACCGATATAACTAATTGTCGTTGTTGTCTACCGTTAATTTGCCTGAGCCTAATACAATCCATTTATATAATTGTCTATTAAATGCTAACTGTAGTAGAGACACTGGAGGGTGCGTACAACTTCCGACTGCACAAGTCATCCCTGGCACCAAAGCATTTACGCGGGATGCTCAACGGAGAAATGCTAGCATGCCGTGTGACATATATACATGAGAACGGCCTAACGAATCTTCATCACTCTCTCTGTACTGACTGTTACTGTACACGTAGGGTCATATCATATCAACTGGAAAAATTTACCTCCGTGATCAGTGTTTCTTGATTTCTTTAAAAAAAAAGTGTTTCTTGAAGAAGTATCCCTTATATACCACCATTGGGATGAATGCTGTAGAACTTATTCTTCTTTCAGGAAACTTTATATAAGACTGCAGCTTTGCAACCCCTGGAGCTCTTCTTCCTCCCATTCCCCAAGCCAGTTTGAGAAAACGCTGTGATAGAATTGAAGAATCCAAAATGAACATACCTGGCCAAAGGACCCTTTTCCTATAAGCGAGTGAATTTCATATCTATCCATCCATTTTTCACCGTGCTTGATGATGTAATCGTAATTATCATCGTCGTATCCGTCGTTGTAGAGCCTCTTCTCTTTCTTGCTACTCGAGTCGTCCCCCTGGGCAGGCAGAGCTCTCCTTTTCTTCTTTGCATAGTAGACCTGGTCGGGTCAAAGGTCATATAAGAAATTCAGTCTTGAGCACTTACATTTTCACAAATCTTTCCCTTTTTAGGTTTTCCTCACTTTTCCTAATACCGTTTAATATAATAGGACAAGGTTTCTCACATCTTGAGAAAATAGTGCTTAAAGGCTTGGATGTTTCACATGTATACAATACACACACGCACCCAGCTGTGTTTTACAATGTAACCGAGGACCCCATTGTTTTTTCCATTGTTCAAATCCACGTACCCTAACCTTAACAATACCCCTTAACAATAGAATTCTTGCGAGGACGTGGTGATTCTTTAGAAATCAAGTCGGAGGACATGGAATTCTTTTGTTTGATTCCTCAGTCAGAATACAAAACAAATGCACACACATATATGCATGTTTATGCAAATATTCTGAGATTAGGTACATACAGTCTAACTTCATATGACTTGGGGTAGAACGGTGAGAACCTAGCACTAACATTATTCAATAAAGTTGCTTCTATTCCACTTATTTAAGGTCAACTTTTAACAGGTCTAGGAAACTAAGGGACCCTTTACTGCCCAATCCACCCACATCACCCAATCCACCCACATCACCCAATCCACCCACATCACCCAATCCACCCACATCACCCAATCCACCCACATCACCCAATCCACCCACATCACCCAAATCACCCAATCCACCCACATCACCCAATCCACCCACATCACCCAATCCTCCCTCTATCGCGACTTCTGCCACTGGTTACTAGTGAAAAGAGAGAAAGTGCCTCAGCCCTGGGCATTCCCTTACCTCATTAATATGCTTGTAGGTCTTGATTAAGTCCACGCTCAGTTTTCGTAACGGAGCATTAGAGGCGTCCCGGAAAGACTGAGGGATCCGGCTTTGCATGGAAGCCATCGGGTCCTCCTTCTGGGCCGGGGCTTGGCGAATACTTATCAAATTTTTTCCCCTAGATGGCTCTCTACAAGTAATCTGCAAACAGAAAAGGAACACAAAAATTTTGTTAATTTTACTGATTTCTTTCATCTATGAAAATTGAAACTGATTTCTTTCATCTATGAAAATTGGCCACATCGCTACAGCACAGTAGTAGTATGTACAGTGGTACATATTTAGTGCATGACCTAATATATGTAGCCTCATTCTCTGTCAGTTGCAAAACCTTTGCAATACCTTCATGTAGAATTAAGTTGAATACAAGTAGAGACCAATGCTGCTTGTTAGGCACCTTTCCATCAACTTGTGGCAAATTCAACAGAAATTGTGACTTTAAAAAAAAAAAAAAAAATGATGGTAAATTTTGCATTTTCCAGATTTTACGTCAGTGTTTGTTGGGGGCCCCTATATTTAGGGCCTTAAATTCACCCAGAGCGTAAGACTTTTCACACTCACTTCGGAACAACTTGCGATGTTAAGGTTGCTCTGTTCAGCGGATAGGGCGCAATCACCGGGCATATTCGTAGCAGGATCACCTAGAGACCCATGTATGTGACTTGGTCCAGTTCTCTGATGTCACATTCGAGCCTTTACCAAATCCGCCACCGCCACCTGGTTGAGAAAGATGGAAAGAAAAAATTGAGCATTTTTAACAAGTTTCCATTAGATTAATGGAGATGTTCGTAAGTTTCCAAAAATAAAGATTGATTCATGGAAGTGCTTGGTGTGTCGTAAGATTGGATATCAAAGTTGGTCAACTTTCAATTTAATTCTTAAAGCAGTTATTCAAGGTTTGATTTCTAGCTTTCACTGATATACAGTATATGTAGCAGGTATTTTTCCTCCCATTTGTGTAAGATTCCACATTTTCATCGACCTTTATAGGTTTATAAATTAAAACTGACGGAAAAAGTTCAAGTTCATAATTATTGCAGGACTATATGCACAAGTCTGGTTGTTCCACTGCAATTTCTCACTACTGTGTTTAAATGGTTCATTGTATAAAGCCCAATTTTTCGATTTTAAATTTTCCAATATAACCCTTGCCCCCCCCCCCACCACCCTTCCTCCCCACATCCCAAATTATTATTCAGAAGTGCTCAGTATATAGTAGTAGATAGTTTAGATGTCCCAGTGGGATGAAATGCTTTGACATTGGCAGTTATATATTTGTTGGAGATGAGTGACCATTATTTAAACTTAAATAGCATATTGGAGGATACAAACTTGTACCGACGCTTTCTTTATAATATATAGAAAAATTACAAAATCTTGAATATTGGAAAAATGATGAAATCAAACTTGATCTATTGGAAACTGTGCATACTATTTATATATATATATACGTATACAGTATTTTGAACATGAACTAAGAAGAACATGTAGCTCTGATCTCTAGAGGCTTAATAGGATGATTCCATGAAAATGCTCCTCACATAGCAACGCTGCATAGCAACGACACTGACATCATTTACAACCACTCAAAGTGATTACCGAATGCAAAGTTCAGTCGATTAAAGCGGCTTTTTGCGTTTATTTTGGTTGAAGTGCTTTTTCGATACATTACAAATGTAAATTCTGTTTAATCCCACAAAGATGCTGTTCCTACATGCTTCATTAGCGGCGTGTCTCAAATGTCACTAAAAGTCACAAATTCTGTCAACATTTTGGTTGAAACAACTTGTGTATCTATATTAGTAACTACTGTACTATTAGTTTTATTCATTGGCAACATTATTTTCAGAATTTCCCAGAAATTGTTACTCTGTGATGTCAAGGGAATACTTTATCTGATGTATACTGTAGCATTTCAAAATGCTAAACAGAATTGTCAAATCCCTATGCCAAGTACAGAGATTCAGAGAAAATATTAGTACAGAGGAACCATGGTATACTGTAAGAGGTGAAGGTCACAGCTCTGTCAAAATTGCTAATAAACACAAAATTTGAACACTCTTGACTTGGCTACTCAACACTAGGTGTTAATTTGTATTCATTTGCTGTACATGTGAAAATTTTGTGTACCACAAAATTTAATGTCATCTTGGATAATGTTCCTTTGGAAACTTTTAGGAACTAATTTCATCCTTCATGTCGCAATTTAGGTGGACTGACTTTACGGAGTATACAACTTTATCGTTTTCTTTTGTTTTCTGGGAATCTGTTCTTTCCTCTTTAAAGCTTAAAGTGTTGAATAACAGAAAAATGACAAATTGTCAAAATTCAAACCATTAATGCAGGCCTTTAAAACAGCTACTGATTACACCAAAACCAAAGAATTAAAGCAAAGAACTAACTCCCTATCAGTTCAGTATGTAGCTGTGTATTCACAGCTCAAGGGAGGCAGGTAATAACCAGTACAAAATGTCGCTAAAAGCCTCCAGAATGAGTTTATCGATTACTACTTTATCACCTCTGCGAATGCGGAGAGGTAACTGTTCCGTCCTGTCCTAGTCCTCAAAGAATGTTATCACACATAATTACAGCCAGACTAATGTACAACCCTCACTGTATCTTCGTTTAACGCTTGGATCGCTTTGATACCTCAGACCAGTGGAACCGTACCGATGTCGCTATAACGAGACACTTGACACACTTATTAACCCAGTTTTTGGATGCTACCGACGCCGAGATCATGATACCATTGAGTCCTAACAAAGACAAATGTCATAAACATATTTTATGGGGACGAAAATCTAAACCGATGGTAGAAACGGGCATCACAGAAACAATCTAATAATCTAACTGTATGAATGGCAATGTGTCACCAGGCTGAAAAAATGGACTACCAAAATAAGGGTTAAAAGATGTCCCTCGCTACTCCAGCAACTACTCCAATCCCCCTCCTCATCCCTCACAATCTCCTTCCAAGTTCCCACCCTATTCAACACATCTCTACTCCCTCTCCCACCGCCCACCCCTTTTATCCATCACATTATCTTGCTAAATAGCCTCTCTATACATATGCAAGCAAAAGCCATAGAATTGGGTCATGTAACAAAGCTGTCACCAACCAGCCATATAACTGCCTCAACTTCACTCCAACTCCTCATAACCCCATCTTAATGTTTGCCTCCCTTTGTTCTTGAGGACAATTATAACCGTCTGAGAAAACGCAGCGTCCCTCCAACAGTTGACTTTGCGCCGCCGATAGAACGATGGCCCGTCTGAGTGCAAAAAAATTCTATGAAAGGTAATTATCCAACCAGCTCATCAAACCCCTTCTTATCCATCATCTCCCCAATACACAAAACACACTGACCAATTCATTCAACTCTACATGAGGTGCTTTGTGATAAATGCCTAACACTGCCAGTTTTTGTTATCCTTTGTACTTATCCTTTGTGCCCCCAACCCATTTCTCCCACATTCCTTTAACAGTTAGATCATGGGTCAATTTCTTTCAAAGACCCACTATTTTTCTCTCCCAATTATCATTATGAAGGAAGCAACAATCTCCACTAAATCCTTGTCATCTCTTCCCAACTCCACCCACCTTTTTGATATCCAGGTTTGTTATATACACAAAGCCAGTTACATACATTCCCCATTTATACTGCAACTAAAGTTGTGCAGCTTATATATCTTCATCTTCGTTAGGTTTCATTCAAGACCAAGTCTTAACAGTTCTCCCTCCTGCTACCATTTTACAAACAGTCTGCATAACCCCTCGAATCTACCTACTCACAGTGTCCCTCCCAAGCCCCTTCCCCGATATCACCCCTCTATCCCTTCCATTTAATATATAAATGTCATACAAATTTTCAGATACAGCTCAGGTTTTTGCTTTACAAGTAATTCTACATTGTGCATGTCGTTATAACTATAGAGCCGCTGCATACATGTAGAGCCTTGCATTATAGTCACAAGCTAACCGCCAGATACTGTATCTCCATCTCATTGAATCGGTTGGTTTCTTTTTTTCGAGACCATTACCGTTCTGTTAATACCACTCTAGAAGGAGCATGTCTAACGTCATCAGCCGAAGTCCTCTCAG